>SJYO01000647.1:38916821-39056160 GCA_006410555.1 Capra ibex | reverse complement strand
TTTTTTTTTTTTTTTTTTCTTTAGATTTGATGTTACACTATTTATGTCAAGGACTTGCGGTGAGTCTTATGATGTCTTTATCTTATCCCTTTTATCAATTAACCCTCCTTAAGATCCTTTAAAAACTCCTCCACTATTACCTTGTTCTAAACCTCTGTTCACACTAAAACGGTCCGTCTCTTCTTTCAATAACGTCCTCTGACTAGAGTTACTGACCTTTAGTGCATCCACCCTGTGATAAATTGTACAAGGACCTTAGAACTCTTTTACCTGATATCGGTCTTGTGTTTACATTTGCGTACACAACCCTCATCCCCAACCCCGTGTCCTCCTGGACTCTCTTTCGACCTTTTGAGAAAGTTTAAAGTTAGTAAATATTATGAATTTTATTAGAAATATTATCTATTATATCATATACTAGAAATATTATAATTTCTCAGTATAAAAACGATTAAGTTTTATTGAAGGAAAAGACTAATATTTTCGGGAAAATGTTTTTCGAAAAGACTAATAGTTTCGTAAGTAACATCTTCTGAAGTACTAGATCACTGACCTAAGGGTCGTCGGGGAAGGAAACGGACGAACGGAGATTAGGTCTGAGAGGAGTTATGTAAGAAGTACCACGAGAGGATTAACTACAGTGGCCGTCCCACCCACGTGCCCCCGGTACGCCTGAATTGGAATCGATTATGTCACTAAGGGTTGGAACGACGAAGGATTTTTATGGTTCCGGTCATCGAAAAATGATGGTCTCCAAGTCCACTTAAGTAGACGGGACTCCAAGACCACAGGCACATCGAAATTTTTCGACAGTCCACTCCGATTGCACTTCTGACTTTCTTATAGGGACTCAATTAACGATCGAAGAACGGAGTGTTTGTTGACTAGTAGGTGCGGATTATAAAGGTAGAAGTACTTCCGCCGATTCGACAAAAGTCGGTTCAGATGTTTTGTAAAGAATACATTTCGATTTTGACTGAAAATAAAAAGAAATTAGGTGTCTTGCTCAAGACGCGACTACTATGTACCCTATGCAAATAGGAAAAAGTGTACTGTCGGACAATTAATGAATTTGTAAACAATCATCTCAGAAGGACTCACATTAAAAAGCGGTTCGATTTGTATATCTTTAAAAAAAAATTACAGTTTGGGTAGGGATCAACCGGTCACTCGAACAGTGTAAGGTGTCTAGTCTTTCTAAACGTAGAGATTTTCAGAACGTAAGGACATTCTCTGTCAAATGGCTGTCTGAGTCTCTCGACACGTAGTGTGACGTTCCGTCTTTTAAGGGAAAAGAACGACAGTTTGTATCCTTACGGACCGGACATAGTCTCACTGATTTTGGAGGTCGACCTAAAGAAAATGACATTTATTAGTAAATTTCTCATTTATGTCTGACCTTCATGATATTATATGATATGATAATCCATATCACTTATATTCAATAAAACACATTTTGATGAAATTTACAAAGGGAAAAATAAAACCTTGGAAGCAGTAAGACGTTCGACCTGAGGGAACACAAAAAGATATACCAGTATTCTTCTCCCTTTTTTTGGGAGTGAGTCTACAGTTTTTTTACAGATACTTGAAAAACAAACTACTATGGGTCTGATAAGACGCAAATTACTACCTCCAAAGATCAAAGAATGAAGAACACAAATAGAAAACCATCTACAAAACGGGGACAAAGTTGACACCAGACGAATCACTCCCTAACTTGCCTTCGGAGTCAGAAGAATCAGGTCTCTTGGAGACTGATTACTACATCCGACCCAGACACTATTGGCGAAATTTTACAGTCGATACTCCTCCCCGGGATGTCTAATACTGGTGTGTAGAAAGAAGACAAGTTGCGGTCAAGCAACTAGATTGGGTCGGATAATAGTCAATAGGTGTCTTTCTTCGGGTACCCGACTGTCTATCAGTGTGATTAGGTATTAATCCAGGGTCAGATTGGAAAGAAGGAAACAAGGGGTGTAGAGAGACTGGACCTCAGGAATAATCTAGTCATATGAGTGAGAGAAAGATTTAGTGCAGTCTCTATAAAGACAAACGTGTTACGTGAATGTGGTAAGGGGGACATTCCCTAACTTCGGAGGAGGGTAACTGTCTTAGGAAAGACGGATGTCCCTTAGACGAGTCTTACATTTATAGTCGTGTCCGAGGTGAAGAAGTACTTTACAGGGTCTTAGGAGAACAAGTGTCTTAGAATATCGAAGAAACTTGTGGACAAAGGAAATAACGGATATTACCGTCAAATTATCGTTGTTTTTATTATTGGTAACGAATTATTCAATGGTAAAATAATTCCCGAAAAGACACGTTAAGTATATATAACAATTGGGGCTCCTATCTAGAATAAAATGGGCAAATTATCTACTCCTTTAGATCTTAGTTGACCCGATTCGTTGAACGAGTTATACTGTTTTTGATGATTCCTCATCTTAATCCTAACTCAAGACCTGATACACTGATGTCATAGTCCAGTTATAGTCCAGTAGAATGAAGATACAAACAAACCGGGACTAAGTATGTGACTGGACAAAAGAATAAATTGAAGCGATATGAAGTCTTTGTAATGTAGATTGAACATTTTATCATTACATCTCGTTTAATCGTAATACAATTATGAATGTATACCTCAAACAAGATTTGACTTCTGTTAAAATGGAAAATTACAAATGGATGAATAATAAATAAACCGACGTAACCCACAGTCAACGTCGTGCACCCTAGAAGTGACGGCGTTCGGCCGAAGAGAGATCAACACCACGAATCCGAATCAACGGGGTTCCGCACGGGACCCAAACACCCTAGAACCGAAGGACCAGTCCTTGACTTGGTACAGGGGACTTAGCCTTCCGTATAAGAATTAGTGACCCGGCAGTCCCTTCAGGGTTCTGTCATAATTTTCGAATTTTCTTGAGTTCCCTGTGACAGTGTGCACGGTGAGTTTCAGCAGTGTGGTAAGGAGAAGTCATCAGAGGGTCAGAAACAGTCTTAAGTTAACGTGAGTAAGATTAATTCCCTAACGTAGGTCTACTTTAGACATGCGAAATCTTCCACTCTTAACTGTGTCTATACACTTACCTCTAAAAGGGTATTAAGGGCCGTTGAAGAATTCCTTTATTAAAAGATAAGCCACGAAAGAGACTTCTCAACCGAGACAGACGGGGGTCATCGGAGGTCCAATGGGGGGACGAACGACCATCGGTCGGAGGTGGACGGAGTTTATCGGGACAGAAGGACTTCATGTCAAGTCACATGGTCTAGTAGGTCAACATGAAGAGACAGCACAAGTGGGTCTCGACCGAGAAGAAAGTTCCGACACCAGATTCACACAGATTCGTCGTGGGAAGAGGTCCGGGGAGGAAGAGTGGTCGGGTTGGACGTACGGAGCACAAAGTTCAGTCAACCTTTCTCGAACTGGGTTTGCCTACTAGACTTACGATCGGAAGGACCATGGTATTTCCATAAAGGTCGTCGTCTGGAAAAGATGACAGAATAATTTGTCGGAAATCATAAAGGTCTCTTCCGTTACCGTTGAGTGAGGTCATGAGAACGGACCTTTTAGGGTACCCGTCTCCTCGGACCATCCGACGTCAGGTACCCCAGTACTTCAGCCCGTGTTGAATCGCTGAAGTGAAAGTGAAAAGCGAAAGTACGTAACCTCTTCCTTTACCGTTGGGTGAGGTCACAAGAACGGACCTCTTAGGGTCCCTGTCCCCTCGGACCACCCGACGGCAGATACCCCAGTGTGTCTCAGCCTGGGCTGACTTCACTGAATCGTCATCGTCATCGTCTTTCCGGGATTCCCTTCTCGAAGGTATATATATATATAAATAAATCTTGAATGAAAAGGTCGTAAAAGATTTCATATACTTTCAGGTCGGCGAAAATAAACTTTGTAATGCACGTGAATGGTGTTCATAAATCGATTAGGAGTTCGTGAGAATATTCCGCCGAGGTATAGTAATTGGAGTAAAACTGTTTCTATCTGAAATGGCCGAGTAGGAAATTGGGATGCCTTTCTGGTCCCACCTATCGTCTTAATCTTCTTGAATTTCTGTCTAAAGTAGAAGTACTACCAAAGAAGTACTTGTTTATTTAGACAACCATGTAGTCCGACACTTCAATTATCAACCTCTCCTAAATAGAGGTATATACTCTATTTGCCTCACGAACTGTGTCGCCAGTGGTCGGAAAACCCGTTGTGCCAGACCAAAGTACCTTCTGATAAAAGGTGTGTGAAACCGCCCCCAGTCCCCACCAAACCCCTACTAAATTCACGTAAATAACACGTGAAATAAAGATGACAATAATGTATACATGTTTATTAATGTGTTGAGTGGTATTACGTCTTAGTCACTCTCGGGACTCGAACGAAAAGACGGTGATCTACCAGAGTGACCCCCACTTCCCTCCATCACTGCCGAGCTCACATACTACCCTTCACCGACATTTCTGTCTACTTTCAGTCGGGTGAGTGGACGACGAGTGGAGGACGATGTACCGGACCGAGGATTGAACGGTGCTTAACCATGAACAGAGAGGGCCTCTGACCCCTGAGGACCAAACTTTCTTCATCGTGTCGGTTCTTAATAAATGGTAATATCCAGGAATATTACTAGGTGACTGGAAAAGAAGGTCTTATTCTATATAAAATATAAAATTGAGTATAATTGGAAATGTAGAAGAATATTCGGTTCACTTGAAAGACCCTGATTATAATAAGAAAAGTTAAGAACACACATAAATTTTAAAATTTTTATACTAGGAAGTTCGGGTTAATTAGTAATTAATGATCTTCCAAGGAGAATCCCTATATGTAAAATTTTGAGTCGGAAGATTATACTTGATACATGTTATGTATACTCTACATAAAAGAAGTCCTTGTAAGTCGTTACTTTCTTTCTTTTTTTTTTTTTTGGAAAGTTGATCTACTAAACCTTCATCGGGACGGATGGACTAAGTAATACCCGGTGATTGTACTCAGTAGTCATGGTTTCGAGTCAATGTGCAAGGACTGTAACACAGTAGTGTACTGAGACGACTTTCCGAATCGTCGAATTTGAAATTAAAGTATTAATTGAAAAAGTTTCATTCTACCTAGACCGTAGTCACTAATGGTTCGAAAGTCATTTTCGGACCTTCTACATCTTACAAAATGACCGTCGAATCTCTGACGATCCACATCCAGTATATCGTATTATTCAATTACGATTTCCCTGATACCAAAATGAAATTTGTAACTTTAATACTATTTCACACCGGAAAGATCGAGAATCCGATTAAAACAAAGTAATACTGACTACAAAGGGTTTTCCTTTTCAATAAAAGGACCAATGAAAGAGAAACCTTTTAAGTTTATGAAGGTCACCATGGTTCCTTTTGGATCACAGTTTGAAACTAGACATGACCTACGTGGGGTGCTTATAAGGGGTAGACTACTCGACTGACCGCCTGTATCTGTCTGGGAACAGTATAAAAGAGTGACTCAACTCTCGTAAACTCTCTGTCCACTCCATTAGGACGACAAATTTCATGTACTGAAACCTAAATGACCTTTCTATGTAAAATTTATTACTTACTTAACTATTTATTTATAAAATTACGTAAATGAAAAATAGATTATACTAAATCGAAATGTGGATTAACTAAAAGAGAAGGAGGGAGAGAGATGAGTTAAAAGACGTGGTTACCTCCGTTTACTACTGTACCTATTAGACTTTTTTTTTATCTATGAATTTTTTTTTTTAGTCACAAATACACGACCACGAATTAAGACTTCGATTTATCAGACATAGTATAAGAAGAGGTAACATTTAGACGTTCTCGTGGTCTAGGACAGAACAAACTGACATAATGTCTATCTCAAGTCGCAGACCGTATATTATCCATAAAATTTGATATTTAACTCTTTTTTTATAAGGGATATTAATACTTGTTGATGTGATTGTCCCGGGTACAACCGTCTTGTCCTTTCATTAGGTCGGGTTTAATGGGTCAATGGTCCCAGAAATCCCAAGGGACGTACGATCTTTGACTGATACTTCATAATCTTAAATTAAGGAAACAATATACAAAGAAAACTTATAAAGTGAAAACCAAAACGTTGCTTCTTACTTTGTTCATAGTTGTCCGAGGAGTCAAGAGTAACGGATGTGTCAAGGGTTTCAAAGATCGTCACTATGAACGTGACGTACCGTTAAAAGGGTCTTTTCAAAATCTTCAGAAAACAGTGAAATTAACCGTATTCAAAGGGTGAAACTTCCTATATAATAAACAACGTGGAGAACCACTTAGACTTATGTCAGGTACACGAGATTTCTATTTCTTATAACTGAATAACTAAGACTATTATTTGATGGTACCGTGACCGTGTTTCAGTCCTAGTGTAGGAGTAACAGTGACCACACAAGAAACAGAAACAGTGTACATATAACTTATAAGTGTTTGATACAGATTAGGAGACAATCTCTGTGCCAGTCACTTTCTACTCGTTTTCCCATTAGTTTATTGTAATATTATAAACAACTTAAAAATACTATTTCTACAGTAAAGTACGTTTCTACCCTTGTTATTTATTGGTTTTACCATACCCGGATTGTCTTCGTGTCTATAATTCTTCTTCACCGTTCTTATGTGTGTTTTTTCCAGAATTACTGGGTCTTTTGGTGTTACCACACTAGTGAGTGGACCTCGGTCTGTAGAACCTCACACTTCAGTTGATCCGGAATCGTTATGGTTTTTTTTCGATTATCTCCACTACTTTAAGGTCGACTCAATAAAGTTTAGGATTTCTACTAAGATACTTTCACGATGTGAATTATATGGTCGTTTGAACCTTTTGATTCGTCACCGGTGTCGTGACCTTTTCCCATCAAAAGTAAGGTCATGTTCTTTCCGTAAAGTAAGTAAGGGTTCTTTCCGTTACGGTCTCTTACGAGTTTGATGACTTGTTAACATGAGTAAAGTGTATGATCGTTTCATTACAAGTTTTAAGAGGTTCGACCCGAAGTTGTCATGTACTGGACTCTCGAAGGTCTACAAGTTTGACCGAAATCTTTTCCGTCTCCTTGGTCTCTACTTTAACGGTTGTAGACAACCTAGTATCTTTCCGTTCTCTAAAAGACTCTTTGTAGATGAAAACGAAGTTACTGATACGATTTCGGAAACTGACACACCTAGTGTTGTTTGACCTTTTAAGACTTTCTCTTCCCTTATGGAGGACTCTTTAGACATACGTACAGTTCTTCGTTGTCAATCTTGACTTGTATCCTTTTACCTGACCAAAGTTTAACCCCTTCCTCATACAGTTCCGACATATAACAGTAGGACGAATAAATTGTATATACGTCTCATGTAGTACACTTTACGAACCGACCTACTTCTTGTTCAATCTTAGTTCTAAAGACCCTCTTTATAGTTATTGGAGTTTATACGTCTACCGTGGTGGGAATACCGTCTTTCCCTTCTCCTTGATTTCTCGGAGAACTACTTGCAGTTTTTTCCCTCAATTTCTCAACCGAATTTTGAGTCGTAAGTTTTTTGATTATAGTACCGTAGAACAGGGTAGTGAAGTACCGTTTATCTACGCCTTTGTTACCTTTGTTACTATCTGAAATAAACCCCCTCCCCCCGAGGTTTTAGTAACATCTATCATTGACGTCGGTACTTTAAGTCAAGTCAAGTCAAGTCATGTCAACGAGTCAGCACAGACTGACAAACACTGGCGTACTTGACGTCGTGTGGTCCGGAGGGACAGGTAGTGGTTAAGAACCTCAAGTGAGTTTGAGTACAGGTAGTTCCGTCACTACGGTAGGTCGGTAGAGTAGGAGACAGCAAGGGAAGAGGAGGACGGAGATTAGGGAAGGTCTTAGTCTCAGAAAAGGTTACTCAGTTGAGAAGCGTACTCCACCGGTTCCATAACCTCAAAGTCGAAATCGTAGTAAGGAAGGTTTCTTGTGGGTCCCGACTAGAGGAAGTCTTACTTGACCAACCTAGAGGAACGTCAGGTTCCCTGACAGTTGTCAGAAGAGGTTGTGGTAACAAGTTTTCGTAGTTAAGAAACCGCAAGTCGAAAGAAGTGTCAGGTTGAGAGTGTAGGTATGTACTGATGACCTTTTTAGTATCGGAACTGATCTGCCTGGAAACAACCGTTTCATTACAGAGACGAAAACTTATACGATAGATCCAGTAAGTATTGAAAGGAAGATTCCGCATTCATAGAAAATTAAAGTACCGACGTTAGTGGTAGACATCACTAAAACCTCGGTTTTTATTTCAGACTGTGACAAAGGTGACAAAGGGATAGATGAAGGGTACTTCACTACCCTGGTCTACGGTGCTAGAAGTAAAAGACTTACAACTCGAAATTCGGTTGAAAAAGTGAGAGGAGAAAGTGAAAGTAGTTCTCCGAAAACTCAAGTAGAAGTGAAAGACGGTATTCCCACCACAGTAGACGTATAGACTCCAATAACTATAAAGAGGGTCGTTAGAACTAAGGTCGAACACGAAGATGGTACTTTAATTTTCTGAGAATGAGAAACCTTCTTTTCGATACTGGTTGGATCTGTCGTATAATTTTTCGTCTCTGTAATGAAACGGTTCTTTTTAGGTAGATCGTTTTCGATACCAAAAAAGTTGTCAGTACATGCCTACACTATCAACTTGATATTTCTTTCGACTCACGGTTTCTTAACTTAGAAAACTTGACACCACAATCTCTTCTGAGAACTCTCAGGGACCCTGACGTTTCTCTACTTTGGTCAGGTAGTATTTCCTTTAGTCAGGACTTATAAGTAACCTTCCTGACTACGACTTCGAGGTTATGAAACCGGTGGACTACTCTTCTCGACTGAGTAATCTTTTCTGGGACTTCGACCCTTTCTTACTTCCGTCTTCCTCTTCCCCTACTGTCCCCTACTGTCTCTTACTCTACCAACCTACCGTAGTCACTGAGTTACCTGTACTCAAAATCGTTCGAGGTCCTCAACCACTACCTGTCCCGTTGGATCGTACGACGTCAGGTACCCCAGTGCTTCTCAGTCCGTACCGACTCACTGACTTGTTGTCGGACAACTCTTTAATTCAACTTATACACCGAAATCACCAAGTGACACTATAGTACTAAGTCAGTGAACCGTTACTAAACAAAACATCAAATAAGTATGTACTCGTCCCTAGGAAAGAAGGTGGGTCCTCTTTTCCTTAGGTAGTAAGGGAAACCGATCTCATCCAAAGTCCGGAACGAAAACACTTTCAACAAAAGAGGACTAGTCGTCGGAGTGGGAGATGAATTCGTTTTGTAAATTTCGAAGACCTACCGTTAATTTCCTACTCGATCGTGGTATATTGTAGGTAATACTTGTCCCCTCTAACTCTTCTTCTTCTTTCCGGTTCTTCTTCTTCTCTTCCTTCTTGTCTAAAACCGAGTATAAGAGTTTACTAGATCATCAACTTTTCTTTACTTATACCGGGTTCGAATTTCTAACAAATTTTTTCACCTATCTTGTGTCTACCGGTTTTACGTATACTCGTCTACGAGTTATAGTGATCACAATCTCTTTACTTTCAGTTTTGATGTTACTCCGTAGTGGAATGTGACCAGTCTTACCGGTAGTAGTTTTTGGATGTTTGTTATTTAATATCTCTCTCGTACCTCTTTTCCCTTGGAAGGAGGTGACAACTACCCTTACATTTAACCACGTTAGTGATACTTTTGGTCATACCTTTAAAGAATGTTTTTGATTTTTATCCCGATGGTATACTACGTCGTTAAGGTGAGGACCCTTTTAAAGGGGTCTTTTATTATTACGTTTTTGCATATACGTGAGGTCACAAGTAACGTCGTGACAAATGTTGTCGGTTCTGTATGTTCTTTGTCTACAAGTAACTGTATCCTTACCTATTTTTTCTATACCATGTTTATATATATAATGAGTCGGTATTTTTCCTTGTTTTATTACGTTAAACGTCGTTGTACCTACTTGGATCTCTGACAGTATGACTCACTTCAGTCAGTCTGACTTGTTCTGTTTATAAAATACTATAGTGAATATACACCTTAGATTTGATTTACCATGTTGACTCGAATAGACATTTTGTCTTTAACTCAGTGTCTACATCTTTTGTTTGAATACAAATGGTCCCTCCTTTTCCTCCTCTTCCTTGTTGAACCCTCTAACCCTAAATGTATATAATGTATGTATGTAATGATGTATATTTTATCTGTTGATTATTTCTGTATGACATATCGTGTCCCTTGAGATGAGTTATGAGACGGTACCGGATATACCCTTTTCTTAGAATTTTTATCACCTATATAAATATACATCTTGACTAAGCCAAACGGGGTGTGAACTTTGATTATGTTGTAACATTTAGTTGATATGAATTTATTTAAAAAATTTTCTATCTATCTCGTTCTGCGACCCTAGAAGGAAAATATAAACTTGTATAATACTGAATGTCTATTGTCTGTGTTCAAAAATGTAAACAAACCTCTGTGTTCAAAACCTCTGTGTTCAAAACTGTAAACAAACAGTTTGAACCCTAGCAATCGAATCTAGGTCGTTGGATAGGACAGATCTGTAAATTCTGTAGAATATCACTTTATTCTACCCATAGATCTGTCCCTTCAACACAATTCTCCCTCAAAGGTAACAAAAATAGTTCGATCTCCTCTACGGACGGACATCTTAAAGTGATTACTTTCACCTTACCATTACTACGTTCAATAAATTCTTCACTCTCTCTTTGTGTTGTCGTAAATAACACACATTTCATCGAAAGTCGTTCTTCACCTTAGAAAGAGACAAGTCTCCCTTTTCTACTTATATTTACATCCGTCTCTCTCTATACTTTCGAGTGAGGTCTACTTAAAATCGACTCTACCTCCCAATTTTACTCTCTCACCCTCCCTTCAGAGCTCTTCTCCTTCCAGTCCGATAAGGACAGAACAGTAGTGACTTCTTGATCGGACCACTAGATGATTCACTAAAGTGTCCGAACCTTTCCTAGGTCGACTTCAAACCGGTCAGTGAAGACGTGAACTAGATCATGACGAGTCCCCGACCTCGTTCTAATCTCCTTTCTGTCCGCCCTCGGTAGGTCTGACCCTAACTGATCCACCCGTACTACCCATACCTTCGCCACTCGGACCCGGTCACGTTCCCACCGCGACCCTCGACGGGTCCCGGACGACACGACGGTCCCTCAGGGTACACGGTAGACCACGAAGAACAGGGAGTCTTTCCGATTAGTTTTTAACGATTGATTACTCTTGGAGGACAAATCGAGTCCTTTGGGAAGAGAAGAGACACCACTGGATTTACCCCTCCTTCAGATTTTTTCTTCGTATATACGTATGTATATCGGTTAAGTGAAACGATATTCGTCTTTGATTGTGTTATGAAGTTTCGTTGATGTGAAGTTATTTTTAATTAATTTTTGTGATGAAAATGTAAAAGAGAGACAGGATAGTCTTCTAATTTTTTTTTTTTTCTAATTAGAGGACAGAGAACTCGTATTCGAGTCCAAAGGACTCCGAAGTAGGATGAAAATAACTTTACAAGTCGACATATTACAATTATGGGAAATATATACTTGGTGTTCTTTTCATTTTCTTGGTTCGTCCGAGATCACTTAATGCTCATCTCTTTTTTTATAGTCAGTATACGGAATATCCTTTTCTTACCGGTCCTACCTATGATCGTGATAATATTATGTCACGTCACGGATTTTTATTTCTTTTTATCAAGAGTACCATGGGTAAGGTCTCTTATCGACTAAAGTACTTTTTAAATTTCTAAACTTTTTAATAAGACTTAGTCCGTGTAAGACTTCACGATATAAACTGTACTTTCTCTTCATTTATAAGTTGTCCAAACTGAAAAGTCTTCAAGATAGACATACATTAAGGTAGAAGGATTAATACACCCGGAACCAATGATTTCGACCTCTTCCTTTACCGTTGGGTAAGGTCATAAGAACGGACCTCTTAGAGCACTTGTCTCCTCGGACCCCCCCCGATGTCAGGTCCCCCAACGTTTCTAAACCTGTACTGACTTTACTGATTGTGACCAGTGATTTCGTTCGTTTGTCTTTGTGGGTCTAGAAATGAAATTTGAAAGACATCATTGTCTTTTATTTAATAATACGTCACATCAATGGTATATAAGTTTTGTTTAACACGGGAATTATGTTTTTAACTTGACGATTTTTAATTCTAATTAGAATGGGTCCCCTACTGTCTCCTACTCTACCAAGTTACCGTAGTGGCTACGCTACCTGTACTCAAACTCGTTTGAGGTCCTTAACTACTATCCCTTCGGACCGTACGACGTCAGGTCCCCCAGGGGTTTTCAGTCTGTACTGACTCGTTGACTTGACTTGACTTGATGGAACCCCTTTTAGTAAACCTGGAAACATAAGGGTATCAAAATTTACACTTCTATGAATAATTTCATTTTGTTTTGGGTTCCCTATTTTTAGACGGTTTTATGTTATTTGTCTAATATCGTTCAATAAAACACACATATCTGTTTAACTATATATTTTCAATATTCCTTTAATTTTCTGGATCTTATTATTTTGGTCATCACTTCCTCCTCTTGTTTTAGTCTCCTAATTACGATGGTCTAGAGTTCTAAATGACCTATTCAACGTCAATAGTTCTGTAGTTTTGTCGGTTAGTGTAGGTACCTCGTCTTTCGTCTTGAGTATTTATTCGGGTATGGTTATATCAATTGGTTAGAAAGTGTTTCTTCGTTTCCATTGAATCACCTTTTTCCTACCACAAAAGAAAAATAAAAATCAAAAATAAAATATAACCTTGTATCGGTTAATTACAACACTATCAAAATCCACTTGTCGTTTCCCTGAGTCGGTATCTATATGTACGTAGGTAAGAGGAGGTTTGAGGGAAGGGTAGATCCGAGAGTGTATTGTGGTTCATCTGAAGGGACACGAAAGGTCATCCAGGAACAACCAATAAGTAAATTTTATATCGTCACACATATACGACTAGGGATTGAAGCATTGATAGGGAAGTGGGGTGGAAAGAGGGACCATTGGCATTCAAGTAAAAGAATCAGACAAAAAAAAAAAAGAAAACAACAACAAAAATTTGTTACGATGACTTTGTTGACTTATAGATGTACGTCTTTTTATTTAACTCTGTGTGTGTACTTAAGATGAATCCCGAGTAAGTCGAAGAACTTCCAACATCCCAATACGCGAGACGACACGAATCAACGAGTCAGTACAGGCTGAGAAACTTCGGGGTACCTGATCGGGTGTTCCGAGGACACAGGTGTCCCTAAGAGGTCCGTTCTTATGACCCCACCCAACGGTACGGGAGGAGGTCCCCTAGAAGGGTTGGGTCACTAACTTGAGTCTAGAAGGCGTAACGTCCACCTAGGAAATGGTAGACTCGGTGTTCCCTTTAAGTTCCTATGACCTCTCCCGTCAGATAGGGAAGAGGTCCCCCAGAAGGGTTAGGTCCTTGACTTGACCCCAGAGGACGTAACGTCCGTCTAAGAAATGATTGACTCGATAGTCCCTTCGGGGACATCCCAATATAGAAAATAGTTTAAATCCTTTAAAAGTTGGTAATAAAGAAACTCACGAGAAATTCAGAGAGAAGGAACAAAGGAAAATCCTAAGGTTATTATGTTTACTACCTAGAAAACAATAAAGGGGAATCTAGGGATTACAGGAAAGAGAGGGGCCAACTTCGATCAATCAACGGGAAAGTGACACGATAAAGAGGTCAGGACCTCAAGGATTGGTGAAACGTAGGAAGAAAGGTTAAAGAAAAAAAGGAAAACCGAAGGAAACCGTAAAAAGGTCCCGAATATTAATATATATCGTCTATTTTCGTCCCGTTTTACTCAAATGTTTTAGTACGGATCTGACAAGTATAAAAAATCTTTATAGTAAGACTATAAAAACATCTCTGATTCGACTAATAGTCACTTTGATTACCTGGTTATCTATTGATAAGGTTATCAACTCCAATTATATATTTTGGATAGTGATTTCACCTTTCTCCATTATTAACTCCTCTATACAATACTATTTTAGTTGACTTGAACGTAGATCATTGAATTTCGAAGTAACTATACATGACTTCGAAAAAAAAAAAAAATTTAGATCTTAGGAAAAGGACATTAAAAGTTTAGTGCCATTGTCATCACTATTATTATTATTGAATATACTATTGTGAGTATACACCCTAGATTAAATTTTTTACTATGTTTACTAGAATAAATGTTTTTTCTTTGTCTGAGTGTCAGTTTCTTTTGTTTAAATACCAATGGTTCTTTCTTTACATCCCCGGTCCCTACTTAGTCCTCAAACCCTAATTGTATTCGTGTGAGGATATGTACTATTAGTTGTCCTTAGATGACATATCGTCCTGTATCTTGAGATGAGTCATAAGACACTGTTGGATATACTCTTTTATTGGAATTTTTCTTAATTATATACATATACATATTGACTTAGCGAAACGACATATTGAATTTGATTGTGTTGTAATATTTAGTTTAATTGAGGTTATTTTTAAAATTTTATACTCTAGTTCAGACCTTTTTTGTACTTACATTATTTTCATTAGTAGTACAACAGTTATTTATAGTTCTACGATAAAACACTATCGATAACCCGATTACGGAATTTATCTGTAACAGTCCATTAGTAGAATGTTTTTATTAATATATCCACTAGTAAATATTATTGTCAAGAAAAAATTTAACTCTAACGATACCAAATTTGACCAATTCTTTTTAAACAGGTACAGGTGGGTTGATCATTTATTTCTCAACACTGAACCTACGTTAGAAATTCGAAACACCAATTGATAGAGGTATAATTTAGTTGTCTTTTAATTACTGAACTACGAGTGAAAAATTTTGGTTTTATTATTCGTATAAGAATAATTACAAAACTTTAGACGACAATTTCAAAGTTCATATAAATTTGACAAGTTTAAGAATGAGATATAACTTTAGAATTCTGTATCAAAGGGAGTAATAGATTTTGTTTCTGTATCATAGGTATTCTTTGTTATTTAAGGTGGTACAAAATAGTCTTGAGTACAGTGACTGAGTACGGATTGATCGTTCAATGACCGTATTCATCCTTCCCAATACACGGGAACTTCTTCAAGTTCAGTGAGTCAGTACGGGCTGAGAAACACTGGGGTACCTATCATCGGACGCGGTTCGAGGAGGCAGGTACCCTAAAAGTTTCGTTCTCATGATCTCACTCAACGGTAAAGGAAGAGGTCCCCTAGCAGGATTGGGTCCCTAGCTTGGGTCCAGAGAGTGTAACATCTGTCTGTGAAATGGTAGACTCGGTGGTCCCTTCAGGGAACTTCTTCAATATAATCTAATATTAATTATATTGGAGAAGGGTGGGTCGGTTCCTCTTAATCTCCTTATTCTCTATTGGGATTATGGTTTTGGACTGTTTCTACGGTGTTTTTTTATTTTGATGTCCGGTTATAGTGACTACTTGTATCTACGTTTTTAGGAATTGTTTTAAGATCGTTAGTCTTATGTTGTTGTGTAACTTTTCTAGTATGTGGTACTGGTTCACCCGAAATAGGGTCCCTACGTTTCTAAGGAGTTATAGGTGTTTAGTTAGTTACATTATGTGGTGTAATTGTTTAACTTTTTATTTTCGGTATACTAATAGAGTTATCTACGTCTCTTTGGAAACTGTTTTAAGTTGTTGGTAAATGCTATTTTTGAGATGTCTTTCGTCCTTATCTTCCTTGTATGGAGTTGTATTATTTTCGATATATACTGTTTTGGTGTCGTTTGTAATAGGAGTTACCACTTTTTAACTTTCGTAAAGGGGATTTCAGTCCTTGTTCTGTTCCCACGGGTGAAAGTGGTAATGATAAGTTGTATCAAGACCTTCAAAACCGGTGTCGTTAGTCTCGTCTTTTTCTTTATTTTCCTTAGGTTTAACCTTTTCTTCTTCATTTTGAGAGTGACAAACGTCTACTGTACTAGGAGACGTATCTTTTGGGATTTCTGAGGTGGTCTTTTAATGATCTCGATCAATTACTTATATCATTTTAACGTCCTATATTTTAGTTGTGTGTGTTTAGGGAACGTAAGGATGTGTGATTGTTACTCTTTTGTCTTTCTCTTTAATTCCTTTTTTAAGGTAGGTTGTAACGTTGTTTTTCTTATTTTATGAATCCTTATATAGATGGATTTCTTTGATTTCTGGATATACATCTTTTGATATTTTGTGACCACTTTCTTTAGTTTCTCCTGTGATTATCTACCTCTTTATATGTAACAAGTACCTAGCCTTCTTAGTTATATCACTTTTACTCGTATGAAGGCTTTCGTTAAATATCTAAGTTACGTTAGGGATAGTTCGATGGTTACCATAAAAAGTGTCTCGATCTTGTTTATTAAAGTGTTAAACATACCTTTATGGTTTTTGGAACTTATCGGTTTCGTTAGAACTCTTTCTTCTTACCTTGACCTCCTTAGTTGGACGGACTGAAGTCCGAGATGATGTTTCGGTGTCAGTAGTTCTGTCATCATGACCGTGTTTCTGTCTTTATATCTAGTTACCTTGTTTTATCTTTCGGGTCTCTATTTAGGTGTGTGTATACCTGTGGAATAGAGGTTGTTTCCTCCGTTCTTATATGTTACCTAATTTCTGTTAGAGAAATGGTTCACCACGACCCTTTTGACCAGTTGGTGAACATTTTCTTACTTTGATCTTGTGAAAGATTGTGGTATGTGTTTTTATTTGAGTTTTACCTAATTTCTGGATTTGTATGCTAGTCTTTGATATTTTGAGGATCTCCTCTTGTATCTGTTTTGTGAGAGGCTGTATGTAGTGTCGTCCTAGGAGATACCGGATGGAGGGTGTTATGACCTTTATTTTCGTTTTCATTTGTTTACCCTGGATTAATTTGAATTTTCGAAAACGTGTTGTTTCCTTTGATATTCGTTCCACTTTTCTGTCGGAAGACTTACCCTCTTTTATTATCGTTTACCTCGTTGACTGTTTGTTGATTAGAGTTTTTATACGTCAGTTGTGGACGTCGAGTTAAGGTCTTTTTATTTGTTGGGTTAGTTTTTTACCCGGTTTCTCGATTTATCTGTAAAGAGGTTTCTTCTGTATGTCTACCGATTGTTTGTGTACTTTTCTACGAGTTGTAGTGAGTAATAATCTCTTTACGTTTAGTTTTGATGTTACTCCATGGTAAAGTGTGGTCAGTCTTACCGACGTTAGGTTTTCAGATGTTCGTTATTTACGACCTCTCCTACACCTCTTTTCCCTTGGGAGAAGGTGACAACCACCCTTACGTTTGATCATGTCGGTGATACCTCTTGTCACACCTCTAAGGAATTTTTTGATCTTTATCTTGACAGAATACTGGGTCGTTAGGGTGACGACCCGTATGTGTGACTCCTTTGGTCTTAACTTTCTCTGTGTACATGGGGTGAGAAGTAACGTCGTGACAAATAGTATCAGTCCTGTACCTTCGTTGGATCTACAGGTAGTCGTCTACTTGCCTATTCTTTCGACACCATGTATATGTGTTACCTCATAATGAGTCGGTAATTTTTCTTATGTAAACTTAGTCAAGATTACTCCACCTACTTTGACCTCGACTAATATGTCTCACTTCAATCGGTCTTTCTTTTTGTGGTTATGTCATATGATTACGTATATATACCTTAAATCTTTCTACCATTGTTATTGGGCCATACGCTCTGTCGTTTTCTCTGTGTCTACATATCTTGTCAGAAAACCTGAGACACCCTCTCCCTCTCCCACCCTACTAAACCTTCTTACCGCAACTTTGTACGTATTATAGTACATACTTTACTCAGCGGTCAGGTCCAAGTTGCGTACTAAGACCTACGAACCCCGAACACGTGACTCTGTTGGGTCTCCCTATCATGCCCCTCCCTCCTCCCTCCTCCCAAGTGTTACCCCTTGCGCACATATGGACACCACCTAAGTACAACTACATACTGTTTTGGTTATATTATAACATTTCATTAATCGGAGGTTAATTTTATCTATTTAAATATAAATTTTTTATAGGATCATCACCGACTTGTTGTCTCACAATGTTTAATTGTTAATGATAACGAGGAGAGAGGAGAAGTTATTAGAGGTCCGTAGTGTCCGATGTCTAGATTGTCTTTACTGTGTTTTTAAAGGTAACTAAAATTATTTACAAACCGTTGTTACTAGAGAAAATAGTACATACTATCTCGAACTTAATCAGTGATTTAACGACACGATCTCTGTCATACAAGGATTTACTAATTGTTACGACTAAGAGTTACTCTGAGACTTTAACGATAAGGTAAACAGAATAAGACTTTTGATTAAAGACCTCGTAACAATTACCGTATAAGAAAATGATCGAGAGCTTTAGGAAAGACTAATAAAATTACTCCCTCTCCTACCTATTTCTTAAAGGTATAGTAGACAGTATTACATTGGATTCTCTCGTGACGTAAAACCCAATCCACTTAAACTTAATTATGAAAAGATTTTTACTTCTAAAAAGATAGATATTTACCTCGTTTATACTTAATGTTACAATTGAAACAAGATTTTAAGGAGTTTCTTTATAACCCTTCTCTATGGTTTTCAGGTGAATTCCCGAAAACATTTTAATATAGGTATTCCCTAGTAAACCATTAAACTCCCATTAATAATCAAATTTATACAATTATTGAAATGTAATTATATATTTATAGTGAATATGATAGTGTTAAATATATTTATACGTAAAATCAGAATGATTTTAATAAAACAATGGGGTATTACAAAACATTTATTAAATTTTTATACTGACCGGATTGAAATAGTCTTAATAATCCTAAACTTTCAATTTATCTTTTTAAGTTACTTGTCTAAAGCACAGTCCTCAAATCTTTTGAACGAGTTCCAATCCAAACACTACGTTCATCTTTACGTGAATTAGTATACAATTAATTTATTTTTCTTTTGTTAAACTAACTACCAAATTTGAAAAAGAAGTTCGTAGAAAGGAATTTGTTGTCTCATGGATAATGATGACGTGGTCCGTGATTAAATACTAGTTAAAAATCACAGGAACCTTCTCAATTCAGTAAGAACTCCTGAAAAAGGTATCTACTTGTGTTTCGCCTTATAAGTGCCTTAGTATATCTACGAACTCCACGATTCCAGTTTATAGACTTATAAATTTTTCTGAAAAGTAGCCGGATTTCGTGTTTAAATACCTCGTGAGTGTGTAACGGTCCCTAGTATCCGTGTGGTCCTTTGTCTGTCCTTTGAACGGGACCTAGAATGTTAACTGTTATGTGTACGTCGAATCACCTGAGGTTCAAGTATAGCATTAATAGGTGTTAGGACTCCCTAAAACGACTTATGGAAGGTAGTTCATCTATGTGGACCATTAGATATACAGAGTAATAGAAGAAGTGTACAAGTACGTCCTTTCTGTAAAAAGGTAACAAGATACCTCTTTACCCTTCCTTACTACGATTTCGACTTTGAGGTCATGAAACCGGTGGAGTACGTTTTTCAACTGAGTAACCTTTTCTCAGACTACGACCCTCCCTAACCCCCGTCCTCCTCTTCCCCTGCTGTCTCCTACTCTACCGACCTACCGTAGTGACTGAGCTACCCATACTTAGACTCACTTGAGATCCTCAACCACTACCTGTCCCTCCGGACCGCACGAGACTAACTACCCCAGCGGTTCTCAGTCTGTGCTGACTTACTTACTTGACTTGACTTGACTACCTCTTTACTTCCACGTTACGTTAAGTTCTTGAATCTCACGGTCTGTTAAGACACAACTCCGTTTTTATGATGTTGTTCGTTATAGGGTCCCTAGACTTGGTAGAATAAGTGTATTCTTCTGTCCTCCTTTTTAGGACCGGGTCCTTGTTCCTTCGGTCCGTGATTCAGGAAACGACGTGATATAAGTAGTTATAGATCACCATTTTCGATCACTGAAGAAAACTTTGAACCCAACGGAGTAGATACTTTATTCCCGTCACTTAGGTCTTAGGAGTCAGTAGTAAGTTAAGATGTACATACACTAAGTATTGAAGTCTCTGTATACGTGATTCTTCACAATGTAGTTGGTAAACATTATTTGTATGAATAATGGTCGAAGATGAACCTGTTCCGTCTCTCTCAAAAGGATGTATTTAAAAAAATTTCGAAAACAACGACAACAAACGTGACCCAGAAGTAACGACGTACCCGAAAAGAGATGAACGTCATTTACTCCCGCTGGGAGGTCCACACCACCCGTCCGAAGAATGACTTCACCGAAGAGAATAACACTCGAACCCGAAGTCATCCCGTGAGCCCGAAGTCATCACTGTTGTCCGTCCGAGTCATCAACACCGTGTGTCCGAGTCCCTATCTTGCGTGCAGAGGACGTGACCGACTACTCCAAAAAAAATGGTGACTCAGTGGTCTCTTCGGGGGATGTACTAAAATTACACGTCTCGACCGAAAAGCTATTGACAACTGATATCCTTATGGATACAAGACGTAAAGACGACGACGACGACGATTCAGCGAAGTCAGCACAGGATGAGACACACTGGGGTGTCCGCCGTCGGATGCTCCGAGAAGACAGGGACCCTAAGAGGTCCGTTCTTGTGACCTCACCCAACGGTAAAGGAAGAGGTTACGTACTTTCACTTTTCACTTTGACTTCAACGAGTCAACACAGGTTGAGTCGCTGTACCTGACGTCGGGTGGTCCGAGGAGACGGGTACCCTAAAAGGTCCGTTCTCATGACCTCACCCCACGGTAACGGAAGAGGTAAAGATGACTTGTACTTTAAGTTTAAATCGATTTAACAAAAAAGGAAATGTATGATAGAGGTAAAGTTATTAAACTTAATTTACAGTGTCTATAATTCCTTATTTTACTAATAAGAATAGACGAATATGAGTAAACATAAGTTTATGTATATAAAATATGTAATTATTTTGATTAAAACTCTCCTAAATATTAACATATACCGTCCGTTTCCCCGAAGGGATCACCGAGTCTACCATTTCTTAGGCGGACGTTACGTCCTCTGGGTCCAAGACAGGGACCCAGCCCTTCTAGGCGACCTCTACCCGTACTTTTGGGTGAGGTCAAAAGAACGGACCTCTTAGGGTACCTGTCTCCTTGGACCACCCGATGTCAGGTACCCCAACGTTTCTCAGTCTATGTTGATTCACTGATTCGTACGTGAGTACCGTCTGTTTTTACATACGTTGAAACTCGGTTTTCAATCTACAGATTAAAGGTCAATGTGTTAAAAGACCGAGGTTTAACTCTCCTTGACCCTACGTATGTTTTTCTCCGAACCTGAGAAATACTCCCACTCCACAAGTTTGATTATCTATTCAGTGACTTGTATTCGAGGTTGATAAAAAGTCAAAACAGAAAGGAAAAGACTGAAAAGACGACAGAGAAACAAAGTCGAACTGATTATTTAAAATAAACTATTCGAAAAATTTTTCCGTGTTTGTACTCCTATGATATCCCTTATATTTGACAAGAACTTTTTACATATACAACAAATAGTATAAATAATATATACTTACATAAATAAAAATAATTTTAAATTTATAAATTTTAATTTTAAATATAAATATTTTATATTTATATAAATAAAATTTATAAATTTTATAAATATAAATGAATACTATTTATATAAATAGTATATATACTTATAAATAGAGTATGATACTATAGGAATATGTTGTTATTCCACAATTTATAAGATTCTTACTCTTACTTATTAATATTTAATTGGATTTTAACAAACTGGTAGAAGATGAATTCACAGATAAAACCCTTAAACAAAAAATTTATACTGAAGATTTCACGATTTAGATCTGATCGAAGGTACGGGGTTCACGTAACGTTAAGGACAGGAATGGACTACATAAAATTTTAAATCTTACACGAGACACGTAGTTGCCTGATTATTCCTGGATTAAAAATAACGAAAGAAAGATTTATTGTATAAAACTTATTAACACCGATTCAGTAAATGGTGATGTTAGACTTTCATTTATTTTTACAGTGTATTTTACAAAAGAAAGAGTTTATAAAATACTAGTTATAACTCCGTTATGAAAAACACTCGTTTAGTACGGTATAACTTGAGACTATTGGACTATGACACGATGACTTTAAAGCAAAACACTCACGAACCTGAGTAAAGATAAGACAGCGAAGAGAACGACTCTTCGGAATCACGGACCGAGACAGGGTCAGTCACCGAACTGGAAATGTGTTTCACAAGTGGTAAAAGTCTGGATAAGTATGAGGATTAACTGTCGAGGTTGAGACGTGGAGGTCACGTCAGTCCGACAGAAGAGTCTAAGTAGTAAGGGGTGGGTTGTATGTCTTACCTGCCACCTGTCAAGAGTACTACGAGAAATTAGAAACCAGGTACCAGACAACGGCTCGTGTTCACCTGAATGGAGACAGGGACGAGACGATGGTAGACTGGGGAGTCCCTGAGACAAACCTGGCACGACTAAAAGTAATGAAGAGAAGTATTCAGTGTGTCCAAAAGTTGAATCACAGAGACCTGTGTCTCGGTAAGTGAGATACATGAAATAATTATTTTTTTGATAGTAGAACCCCTATTTTACACTCCTCGAGAACATCATAACAAAGGTTAACAAAGATATCGATACTGTTTCTTAGCACAGAGAGGTCGATCTAATACCCGTCGATAATGTGGAATTCAAGTAATTTATTTTCACGAATTCATTATCCCTATTTTTATTTTCCTCAGGTAAGGAGGTCATCTTAGATAATCTAAGTCACAACAAATAAACAGACTTGAACGTGTCTCACACAACCCCGTCCTCAAATGGTCGAACATTCCTTCTCCCTCCTTCTCTTTACAAGAATCAGACGTCCCTTTTTTTCTTTATCGGATATATTTGAATGTTCCTTCACCTACCTAAAACACGAAACATCGTCAAAAAAAAAAATTATTAAGAAATCCATATTCACACACACACACACACACATACACACCACAAAAACGACCCTAGACCGTACTCATTGATATCGAAACGAGGGGTTGTACATGAGGTACTTGGTCGTAGTAGTAATAGTGAACACTCAAACAGTCTTACTCCTTTTGAGGTCTACATACGTTTGTCCTAAGAGTAAAAATTGTTTTAGAAACAGTAGTGGGACGGGACGGAGGGGGTTCGGACCACTAAGAATTCATGTGAATTAAAACTTTTGGGGACCAGATATAGTACACATCCTATGTCACACCCACCTTATCCAGCACACCGGAAACGATGTCTGTCCGAACCGGCACGTTAACCTTGTCTTATATTCTGAACAAGTGAGATAATTCGATAAACTACTTCGACACGACACGACACGAATCAGAGGGTCAGTACAGGTTTTCGATCCCTAGGTCTTTTTGAGTAGGTAAGTGTGTTAGACCGTATTTTTAAAGTCCCTAAAAGTCTCGGGTAGATCTCAAGTTTATACTTTACGTTAACAATCAACATTCAATGCACTGTTCTAGTCTAAACACAACACCTTTTTATTTATCGTCACCAAATTTCCTTCCTCTTTTATCTCTGTCTGGTTTAAGTCTCCGATAGAATTCTAGGTCAATTCTCTTCACATTAAAGAGTTGTATGTAAGTCACAGACACGTCAAGAATCAGAGAGTCAGTATAGACTGAGAAACGCTGGGTCCTTGACATCGGGTGGTCGGAGGAGACAGGTACCCCTAAGAGGTCCGTTCTTATGACCTCCACCAAGGGTTCGGGAGGAGGTCCCCCAAAAGGGTTGGGTCCCGAGTTTGGTTCCAGAGGGTACAACAACGTCCACCTAAGAAATGTCAGACTCGGTGGTCCTTCCGGGTATATATACGTTTTAGGTCCTTTATTGTAAATTTAAAATGTAACATTAAGTTGACAATTTATAAGTTTGACTACTTACCCCTAGTCCTCCTCGATCAATCAACGATTTATCTTCAGACGCGTGAATTAGATTAGGATAAAAGACGAGGGTCTAAACTTATCCCAGGAAAGTAGAACTGAGTAATCCTTAGAAGTACTCGAAAACGTGTTGAGATCTCTGGACATCTAAATGGACCATGGGTTGGGAGACGTCATTGAAAACATAGTACCAGTTAAGGTGATAACAGTATCCGACAAGTAAAGTTCTCTGGAGGGAGACGTCCCCAAACACAAGGTAGAGGTGAGGTGATATCTCCGACTTCTTTCTAAGAAAGAAGTTCCGACTTTCAAGACGAATGGTAGGGTAGGACTTCCTCCTTTGATGTACTAAAAGAAAAACAAACGAGGTCGTTAAAAGGTGAGTACAAAGGAGAGGGATGACTAAAAAGACTCCATTGGAGAAAGGTAGAGAAGGAGACATCGATGGGTCAGACTAAATTTAATTTCTTTCTTTTTCGGAAATTTTATTTTTTATTTTTATTTTATTGAGAAATGTCACTGTAAACTTCGTTTTGAACAGTATTTCCTATGAAAATGACGAACGTTACTAACATCAACGACGAACATTGAGAGTAGGACTGAAAGAGAAATTGAAGATTTGGGTCTAAATCCTCACTGAAAATTTACAAGAACTCGCGAATCAGACACGGTCACAACAGGTCTTGAAATGCACTTTAGTGAGTAAATCAGATTAGTCATTGGGACTGTCCATAGTATTGACCAAATTGTCAAATATATATGTAGTTTGATACTTCTAAGTAAGACAACTTCTCTTAGTCGTTCGAAGTCATCTAGAATTGTAATTTTTTTATGATACAACTTCTGGTACGAAGAGGAACCACAGTATCAAATGATTTAACATTACGTCATCGATTTTTGTAGACGTTTATTCTTATTACACACTCAAAATAAATTTCAAAATCCAGTCAAAATGGTGATATGTAGTAAGTAGTGAACAGTTCGACAGTCGGACACCTTCCAGAGGTCTCTTATTTCTTATAAGTCGATCTTTGTCAGAGGAGGCTAAAAGAGAAGTTTATTACTGAACCCAGTTTTAGCGAGAATGAGTCAGTGACGATTTATTATAAAGACTATACAAACTGTACAATGAGACGTAAGGTAGTTTGGTTTAAAACTAGTATAAAATATTCTGAAGACTATACGTTACCGAAAGAGAGTCACTCGAGAGTTTACACCATTAACTACAGGTTCTAGATGGAGAGTAGTAAAACCATAAACGAAATTTAAAAAGAAACGATAAAGAAAAGAGATCTGGGACCGTAATGAAGGACTAAATAAACATGGATACAAGTCAATGAGTCAAAGGAGTAGGAATTTTACCGTCATAGTATCACTGGTGCAACATTGTAATAATACTCCTATTGTACTCAATCATATCCCTGAAGATTGGTTAAATAATAATTTTATATCCCAATTTTTACTTAAACAAAGAGACTATTTTGATCTTACTATTAATTTCCCCTTAACAAACGTAAGAGGTGTATGAAGATAAGTGAGTAACGTCCTTGTACGTACAGACAATTCGATGGTCGTACTGAATTAGGTTATTACACGAATAAATGTACTCCGAGGAGTACCAGGGTTCTTATATAAGCTGAAAAGACTACATAGAAAGGACGTGAATTCTCTGAAATAAAAGAGAGAGAAGGATACAACGAAGTGTAAACAAAGTAATGCGAGAACGGACATATTACACGTAATTTCTACATTTACAAAAGCAAGAAAATTGAGGTTGTTTCAAAAACATTATACTTTTTCATTAGTTATTGGTGAGCTTATAAACACCCGTTTCTACAATTTGTTTTGACCAGTACCCGTCTAGTAGAGGGAGGGGGTCGGACGACAGGGGTCCGTTTTCATTGACCGGAGGAGGAGGTCAGGGTCCGAGAAAGGGAGTACCACATCACATGATCCAGTCCCCAGGGGTTGGGGTCCCGGTGTCTGACCATGACCAAATACTGAACGATCTTGACCGGGTGTGTCGTCCTCCACTACTCGCCCACTCGGTCACTTCGAAGCAACGCAAATGTTGACGAGGGGTAACGAAGGTAATGGACGACTTGGGGTGGAGGGTAGTCTAGTCATCCCCGTATTATTTACATTACACGGACTCAGTAGGGTTCTGGTGGGGGGTAGGGACAGGTACCTTTTCAAAAGAATGTACTTTGACCAGAACAGAAGGTATTTTGACCAGGGACCACGGTTTTTCCAACCCCTGGTCTAGTACAAGTAGATCGAACGATAAGATTAGACGTAGACATCACTTAGTTAAACACAACATTGGTTCTTCATACTTAATGATCTTCTTTAACATAATCAGACCTTATTCACATAAAAGTAAATACCCCCCCTCCAATCAAAAGTAATCGTGTAAGTAGATTCGAAGGGAGGTAGACGGGTTTCATTTCTTTCTCGTCAGTCAACTACATGACGTAATCACGATCGATAGTGAACTGAAGGAGGTTTACCACGTCGAGAATTTGACGGAACAAAGGAGAGAGTCAATCAGTCAAGTCAGTGAGTCAGCACAGGCTGAGAAACGCTGGGGTACTTAACGTCGTGTGGTCCGGAGGGACAGGTAGTGGTTGAGTACCTCAAGTGAGTCTGAGTACAGGTAGCTCAGTCATGACGGTAGGTCGGTAGAGTAGGAGACAGCAGGGGAAGAGGAGGACGGGGGTTAGGGAGGGTCGTAGTCTCAGAAAAGGTTACTCAGTTGAGAAACGTACTCCACCGGTTTCATGACCTCAAAGTCGGAATCGTAGTAAGGAAGGTTTCTTGTGGGTCCCGACTAGAGGAAGTCTTACCTGACCAACTTAGAGGAACGTCAGGTTCCCTGAGAGTTCTCAGAAGAGGTTGTGGTGTCAGGTTTTCGTAGTTAAGAAGCCGTGAGTCGAAAGAAGTGTCAGGTTGAGAGTGTAGGTATGTATTGGTGACCTTTATGGTATCGGAACTGATCTACCTGGAAACAACCGTTTCATTACAGAGACGAAAACT
Source organism: Capra ibex (assembly GCA_006410555.1). Classification (NCBI taxonomy): domain Eukaryota; kingdom Metazoa; phylum Chordata; class Mammalia; order Artiodactyla; family Bovidae; genus Capra; species Capra ibex. Next base: position 39,029,111 of record SJYO01000647.1, on the reverse strand, counting down.
TATACGATAGATCCAACCAGTATTGAAAAGAAAGTTCCTCATTCGTAGAAAATTAAAGTACCGACGTTGGTGGTAGATGTCACTAAAACCTCGGGGGGTTTTTATTTCAGACGGTGACAAAGGTGACAAAGGGGTAGATAAAGGGTACTTCACTACCCTGGTCTACGGTACTAGAAACAAAAGACTTACAACTCGAAATTCGGTTGAAAAAGTGAGAGGAGNAGTCGGAATCGTAGTAAGGAAGGTTTCTTGTGGGTCCCGACTAGAGGAAGTCTTACCTGACCAACTTAGAGGAACGTCAGGTTCCTTGAGAGTTCTCAGAAGAGGTTGTGGTGTCAGGTTTTCGTAGTTAAGAAGCCGTGAGTCGAAAGAAGTGTCAGGTTGAGAGTGTAGGTATGTATTGGTGACCTTTATGGTATCGGAACTGATCTACCTGGAAACAACCGTTTCATTACAGAGACGAAAACTTATACGATAGATCCAACCAGTATTGAAAAGAAAGTTCCTCATTCGTAGAAAATTAAAGTACCGACGTTGGTGGTAGATGTCACTAAAACCTCGGGGGGTTTTTATTTCAGACGGTGACAAAGGTGACAAAGGGGTAGATAAAGGGTACTTCACTACCCTGGTCTACGGTACTAGAAACAAAAGACTTACAACTCGAAATTCGGTTGAAAAAGTGAGAGGAGGGAGTGAAAGTAGTTCTCCGAAAACTCAAGGAGAAGTGAAAGACGGTATTCCCACCACAGTAGACGTATAGACTCCACTAACTATAAAGAGGGTCGTTAGAACTAAGGTCGAACACGAAGAAGGTCGGGTCTCAAAGAGTACTACGTGAGACGTATATTCAATTTATTCGTCCCACTGTTATGTGTCGGAATTGCGTGAGGAAAAGGATAAACCTTGGTCAGACAACAAGGTACAAAGGAGAGATCTCCCCAGAATAACTTACTTTCAGGGTACGACGACGGCGGTGTCACTCCAGATTTTCAGTTTAGATTAGTCCAACAAACGTACGAATTTTTGGAACATGACAAAAGGACGACGAATAGCCTATTCCAGTTAGGTGAGAATGTTCCGTAGTGTCAGAAAGGACTAGATCGTACACACACAGACGTTGGGTAGGTGGAGGGAACTACGAGGTAGCCCCAGTACCACGAACGTAGTAGACCTTTTGTTATGAAAGACACATAGAGACGAAACAGACAAATTGAGTAAACAGAAGGACCTCTTTATCGAATTCTAGGGAGGGGAAGTATGTGGAGTTCATTCTTATGAAGTGACGGGAAAGTCCAGTCTTTTATAACAGTATAAAAACGACATCGTAATAACGGTGGTAAAAAAAGTTAAAAGGGAAGACGATGTCTGGCACCCGAGGTTTCTATCCAGAATCTAACAGTCTCGATGATTATAACCATTTAATAAGAAACGATATTTATGAAGTTTCTTGTTTTCCGTAAAAACTTTGAAAATCTTCTCTCATCTCTTTCAGTACATACCTTAACACAGTACAATAATTCATCTCGTTCCTATTATCACTCGTTTAGACCCCTTTCCGAATCTATTTAATTCTGCCCTAACGTTCTCCAATCAACCCATTAATTGTAATTAACCAGTGGAGAATACACAGTCCTTAAAATGACCTTAGAAAAATACTCAGGTGAGTATGTTCATTTATCCCAACTTTTCTTGAATCTTGTATTGTCAGTTTCGACTTGGTACTTTATTTTCAATCAAGGTCGGTGATCAAAGAGTTTAGTCTTTTGAAAATCGGTACGATAGAGGTACGAACGTTCTATAAGTTAGTTTATGTATTTCACATATCTCTTTGTCAAATATGAATACAATCGTTAGTACATTAAGAACACAAATTAAATCGAGAACCCTGAGCCCGGATTTTCAAAAAAATAAAATAAATAAAATAAAAAAAATTGTATTCAAACAAATAAAATTGTCCTCCACTTAATGTTATAATATAACCAAAACGGTATGTAGTTGTACTTAGACGGTGCCCACACGGATTTTCAAATCTTGACAAATAACTAGATCTATCTCCGTGTCATCTTCGATGGAGTCACATATATCTAATACTTTGAGATCTAAAATTGTTTAATTCTATGTAATACCTAGAATACCTTATTTAAATGAAACTTACTACGACTGTGAAAGTTCTGAGAAATATCTTCTCATATATCTAGTATATAATTTTTAATAACTAATAAAAATTCAAAATATATGAAAGACACACTTGTATTCTTTTTATAATTATCACTTATAAAAAGAAAAAAAAACCGACACGACGCACCGAACGACACAGAATCAAGGGCTGACTCTTGACTTGGAACCCGGTGCTGTCATTTTCGTGACTCCGGATAATCTATCAGTCCTTTCAGGGAACGTATTACTTAAGAAATAGGTTTAAATTATAATAGTTGTTTATAATTTAGATTTTATGTACGTTTAATTCATTAAGTCTAATTAACATGATACTTATATTAATACTTATATTGTTATATTTTTAATATACATGTATATGAGTCCGAATTCATATACTCCATAGACAGACTATGTACCACCCAAATTCGTTTAGAATTAAGTGTAATTAAAAGGAGAATGTATAAAGTTATTTTGGCACTCCCGTATAGTAATTTCAATGAAGTCACTCCCATCAATATCCCGTTTGTATACAGGGGTTCCAAGTATGTAGGAGGACCCTCGAACCTTGGTTTTTCTCTTGAATTCCTCGACCTACTCACCTACCTTCTGCTTATGGACTCTTGTAGAGACACCAAGACTACCACAGTGGTGACTCTACAAGAGTCCATAAGTAGAAGGTAATACTACCGTCACAGTCTACGTCAATTTAACGTCATTAAAGAGTCCCGACGGTACCGCTTCGTCCTGTCTAACTCACCGAATTTGTGTCTGTAAATAAAAGAGTGTTAAGACCTTCGATGTTCAGACTCTGGCTCCACAGTCCGACCAACTAAAGAAGACCTCGGAGAGAGGACCCAACCTCTCCTGACGGAAGAGTGACGTAGGAACGTATCAAAAGGGAGATACGAACAGACACAGAACTAGAGGAGAAGAATATTCCTGTGATTTCAGTATGACCGAATGTTGGGTTTGACACACTGGTGTAAAATGAAATTAATAGAAAAATTTTCACGAAAGAGGTTTATTCGGTGTAAGACCCCACGACCTCCGATCCTGAAATTTTATGTTTAAAGCTCTCCTGTGTCAATTTGGGTATGTTCCAATATAAGTGATTAACGTTGATTAAAAATTAGTTACGAATAAAACATACTGACAAAACATTCGTAAAATATTCGTAACAAGATTCCTGTATATATACATAACACAGAAAATTAAGAGTGTTGTTCAATACTCCTTGTACGATAGTAGTAAGGATCCTATCTATACCTTTTGAACTCCAGGTATCCCCGTTTATTGAACAGATGGTTCATACTTTCAGTCTTTAACTTAATTTTGTTACATAGAAGTTCAGACACGAGTATTGGTCTTCTTTAATGACGTGGATACTACAACCTTAGAGGAATTTCCACTCTAGAACTCGGGGAGAACATAAAATAAGTAAGAACATAAATAAGTGGTAAATAAGTAATTGTTTTTATGGTTTATGTAAGTATTGTGAACAGATACCTTCAATGAATTTTATATAGTTATAATATGGCTTTGTAATCGGAATAGACTCTAATATCTTAGAATACCGTATTGAGTAGGTATAACATCGAAACCATGACTAAAGTCTCTACTGTCTTTTAGTCAACCCGTTAATACTAGAAGATAGTCTATTGTCTTTGTTTACCATTTAGTTTATTCTCTCATTTTCAGTGAGAGCACAGACTGAGAAACACTGGAGTACCTTATATTTGATGGTTAGAGGAGACAGGTACTTTAAGAAGTCCGTTCTTATGACCTTACCCATCGGTAAAGAGATCCCCGAGAAGGACTGGGTTCCTGACTTGGGTCCAGAGGGTGTGACATCTGTCTAAGAAATAGTAGACTTGGTGGTCCCTTCGGGAACTAGAATTTATAGTATCTGGAATATCAAGTTCCTCCCTTTATCTGTAGTCCTTTTTCATTGTGATGACACACTTTATCAATATTAACAAGACTTTTGTTTGTCCTTATCTTATTATTCTCAAAGATTGTTTCTTTAGATTGGATATGATCATCAAGTCTTTATGAAAAGACCTATTTCTATATGAACACAACTTAGATGACGTCTTTTTCATCACGGATTAAACTCAAGGTTCTCTACTACTCTGTTATACAAATTATAAAATATGTATACCTATTTTGTCATAGATGTTTTCGGTCACTCGTCGAGTTCTGTGAATTTCCTTCGAACACCCCGGTCCCACGTCTCTCTCCCCTACTCTTGTGTCATTTACTCCAACCTCTTAATCCTGATACCATACCGTGTAACTAAAAAAAAGAAATTTATAATTGTGGGTACCGTCTAAAAAGTTCCCAAAAATTTCCACTACTGTATAAACGGAAAATTTACCGGTGAAACTAGCTCCACGCCTGTTGTCCAACTTCCCTCGTCTTACCTACTCTCTTTTGGATAACTTTCGGATAAATATTAACAGGTCCACTCTGTGACGACACAAACCTGAAGTTACTGTAACTTTTACTTTTTGATTTTCCTATATGAGTTCTCTACTAATTCTTTACTTTTAATGTTCAACTTATACAAGGTCTCCAAAACACCTTTTCTCTGTACACCTCTAAGAGGATAAAGGCCAAACGTATTAAGATTGCTATCACCACGGTGAGTTTTGTTCTAGACCCTAAGACCTATTCCTGTTCCAGTCATTTCATTTATAGTACCTAAACTGGAACCATCGTAACTTAAACTACGTGTATACACCTGATCCCTTAAAAAGATCTAATCTCACCAGTAACCAGGATGGCACAGGAGACATGTAAAACAATGGACCCTTTTCTCACATTCCTTTATCACTATTTCTTTCTTCTTAATCTTAATTTCAAACTCCTTGACTCTTCAAATTACCGACTTTCTCTCCTTATTTACCCGCCCTCTGATGATTCCTTCCTGGTCTTTTCACTAGTTCTTTAGTCCTTCCGTCCATAAATACATGTAATTTTACTTATCACGTCCTTCATCCCCTCTAAAAAGAACTGTTTTCTATTCCACCCAATACATTCTAGTTTTGTTTCACTCACGATCGATAGTTTCTATACGTCATAGAGAACCTGTTTTTAGAGTCGAGGACCCAGATTAACGGTGGAGGCGTTCTAATAATCCTAATCTTATATTCCTAACCAAGACTTTTAGTTCACTCAGTATCTCCGGTTTGACTTACAATTTTTGCTACAGATGTCTGTAGCAATTACCATATAACTGACAATCTTCCCGTATCCTACCCAGTCAGGTTCATTGTCATAAACCCTTAGTACATTCTTTATTAGTAACAGAATCTATATAGGAATAGTACAGTATGTCATCCTTCTCGGGACTTCATACCTTTCTTCTAAGTTCTAGGTTGTCTTCTTCACTTTTCTTAACTCGTCTCACCACCAACTTCCCCAATGCTCAGTTACCCGAATATACTTCTCCTTCCGTAGTAGAACCATAAGTTTGACAACTCAAGAGTCAATAACAACTTTAAGTGAGAAAGGAACCAAAGGTACAGTTGTAGAAAAGAGGTTCTAGAAAAGGTAGACAAAGACTGACACTTCGGAGTCTCGAAATATGGATTACGACAGTCTATAAGGGTGGTCATAAGGTGTCTCTGGATTATGAGTTGTATACGTTGAAATTACGATGGCGAAAGAGTAGAAAGTACCGTACGTAGTTATACAACATAGTTAGTCTCTTATAAAAGAAGTGACATTCACGAACGAGATTCGACCATGTGGAACGAAAAACTGAGACGATTAGTTTTTCAGAGGGACCTCTTCCTTTACCGTTGAGTGAGGTCGTAAGAACGGACCTCTTAAGGTACCTGTCTGTATGGAGTACCCGATATCAGGTGCCCCAAAGTTTCTCAGTCTGTGTTGACCCGTTGATTATGTCTGTGTGTGTGTGTGTGTGTGTGTGTGTGTGTGAGTGTGTGTGTGTTCAGATGAGATTAATATTTTTGACGAAAACTCATTTTTGATCATATATACATTCCCCTCCAACCGACAAACTTTAAATAATTCTCCTACACACTTGAAACCAGGAGAAAAATAGTCACTTTGGTTTTAGTTGAAGGAACGACATGACCATATAAAGAAGGAATAAATACTACGGGACACCTATAAAAACGAAAAATAGAGGGGAAATAATGAAGACATAAGAGAGTGATCGACGGTAAAGACGTAAGGGACAGTTTATGAGACGAACGACTGTCGGTCATCATAGACACCTCGGATTATTCTTTAGAGATATAAACAATCTTTCCCCTTTTATCGGTTTACAGACGAGATCAGTCACACATTCCTGTAGTCGTAAAAATAGAGATAATAACCTGTATATTTAGTTTAAAACGTCTTTAAAAGAAGACCCAATAGTCTTAACTATATAATAAGATAAACGTAATTGTTTCTATCACTATGTGAAACAACTTGGTACAAGGTTTTTATTTTGAACCCGAAAGTCGTGGTTTCGTAAAGTATAATAAAAGAGTATCTTCAAAGATTCCTGTCAGTCAATTCATTGTGTAATTTACTCCTCTCGTTATCTCGTAAGTGAAAGTAGTACGTACCTATAAAATAACGGTAAAATGACATTAAAAATAACTAGATTTTTTACGAGAAAAATAAAAAATTGATTAAAAACAACCTCATATCGACGGAATGTTAAAACACAACCAAAGATAATTGTTGCACAATGACACACGTGTCGTTTTACCCAGTCGGTAGTCAAGTCAAGTCAAGTCAGTGAATCAGCACAGACTGAGAAACGCTGGGGTGTTTAACGTCGTGCGGTCCGGAGGGACAGGTAGTGGTTGAGGGCCTCAAGTGAGTCTGAGTGTAGGTAGCTCAGGTACTATGGTAGGTCGGTAGAGTAGGACCCAGTAGGGGAAGAGGAGGACGGGGGTTAGGGAGGGTCGTAGTCTCAGAAGGTTACTCAGTTGAGAAGCGTACTCCACCGGTTTCATGACCTGGAAGTCGAAATCGTAGTAAGGAAGGTTTCTTTAGGGTCCCAACTAGAGGAAGTCTTACCTGACCAACCTAGAGGAACGTCAGGTTCCCTGAGAGTTCTCAGAAGAGGTTGTGGTGTCAAGTTTTCGTAGTTAAGCAACCGCAAGTCGGAAGAAGTGTCAGGTTGAGAGTGTAGGTATGTACTGGTGTCCTTTTTGGTATCGGAACTGATCTGCCTGGAATCAGCCGTTTCATTACAGAGACGAAAACTTATACGATAGATCCAACCAGTATTGAAAAGAAGGTTCCTCATTCGCAGAAAATTAAAGTACCGACGTCAGTGGTAGACGTCACTAAAACCTCGGGGGGGTTTATTTCAGACTGTGACAAAGGTGGCAAAGGGGTAGATAAAGGGTACTTCACTACACTGGTCTACGGTACTAGAAGTAAAAGACTTACAACTCGAAGTTCGGTTGAAAAAGTGAGAGGTGAAAGTGAAAGTAGTTCTCCGAAAAATCGAGGAGATGTACATGTATATAGGAGAGTGAAAGCCTGAATCTTGAGTTGATTTTACAACAAAAGATTTCCACCTTATCCTGTTAATGAAGTTAAGAGTTGTTACGTTCCCCTTATCTCCTCTTATCCTTTATTGATCCTGTGTAACCGATTCTATCAGGGAACCGTCGGTGTCTACCTTCTCCTCAACCTGGGGAGAGTCGACTCACTAGAGGATCACTGAGATAGTCAAGTCAAGTCAAGTCAGTGAGTCAGCACAGACTGAGAAACGCTGGGGTACTTAACGTCGAGCGGCCCGGAGGGACAGGTAGTGGTTGAGGGCCTCAAGTGAATCTGAGTGCCGGTAGCTCAGTCACTACGGTAGGTCGGTAGAGTAGGAGACAACAGGGGAAGAGGAGGACGGGGTCGTAGTCTCAGAAAAGGTTACTCAGTTGAGAAGCGTACTCCACCGGTTTCATGACCTCAAAGTCGAAGTCGTAGTAAGGGAGGTTTCTTTGGGGTCCCGACTAGAGGAAGTCTTACCTGACCAACCTAGAGGAACGTCAAGTTCCCTGAGAGTTCTCAGAAGTTGTGGTGTCAAGTTTTCGTAGTTAAGAAGCCACGACTCGAAAGGTGATTTGGGGACATTAAGACTATCCTGACTGATCTTTTGTGTCTTGAGTACAACTGACAGTCGATACTATTGTTAGGTATTACTGAACGTCGGTACTTTAATCTTCGGTGAACGAAGAACCTTACTTTCGACACTGTTTGGATCTGTCACATACTTTTTCGTTTCTGTAGTGAAACAGTAGTTTTCAGACATATTAGTTTCGATACAAAAAAGGTCATGAGTACATGTCTACACTCTCAATCTGGTATTTTTAACGACTCGTAGTTTCTTAACCACGAAAACTTGACACCACAATTTTCTCTGAGTACTTTCAGGGAACCTGACGTTCCTCTAGTTTGATCAGTTAAAATTTCCTTTAGTTGGGACTTATAAGTGACCTTCCTAACTACGACTTTGACTTCGAGGTTATGAAACCGGTGGACTACGCTTCTTAATTGTGTAATCTTTTCTGGGACTACGACCCTTTAACTTCCGTTTTCTTCTCCCACCATCTACTACTCTACCAATCTGTCGTGGTGGCTTAGTCACCTGTACTCAAGGTCGTTTGAGGTCCTCTATCACCTCCTGTCTCTACGGACCACACGACGTCAGGGATCCCAGTGTTTCTCAACCTGTACTGAATCACTGACTTGTTCTTGTCACCGTTGTTAATCGTACATAATGGTTAATCACCCGAAGGATCCACCGAGTCTACCATTTCTTAGGTAGACGTTACGTCCTCTGGGGTCAAACTGAGGATCCAGTCCTTCAAGGGAACCTCTTCCTATCCGATGGGTGAGGTCATAAAAACCCGAAGGGACCACCGAGTCTACCATTTTTTTGAGTGGACGTTACATCCTCTGGACCCTATTTAGGGACCCAACTCTTCTAGGGGACCTGTTCCCGTACCTTTGGGTGAGGTCATAAAAACGGACCTCTTAGAGGTACCTGTCTCTCGGACCACCCGATATCAGGAACCCCAGGGTTTCTCAGTCTGTACTGACTTACTGATTCGTGTCGTGTCGTGGTTAATCATCCGGAAGAAAAACTAGGACATTTTCCGATCACTTCCACTTACCAAGGATTCGGTTCTTTTACTAACAGTAAGATCTATAAGAGGAATCTAATTCCACAACGTAGGAAGGTTGGGGTAGGACTTGGTACAGGTTAATGACTTGTTCTGTGTGTAGTACAGTAGGTTTATGTGCCTCAAACCCAAGCTTTAGGAAACACATAAGTAAGGCAGAAAAGGTAGGAGTAACTACCCTAATAATCTAAGAGTATTAAAAGTCCAAGAGTGGTAAGAAGTAGAGTTCATAACCAGATCAGTTTTTCAAGTAAACCCGAAAAGACATTCTACAATATCTTTTTGAGTTTACCTGAAAAACCGGTTAGGTTAAAAATTTGCGAATTATTACAAGAAAGATTTGGCATAGAACAGGAGTATATTAGGTAAGAAGTGCGACGGAACAACCAACTAGAAAGATTTTATATTTGACCTAGTTAATGACAAGCAGAATTTTCTAACAACACCAAGGTGTCACGAATGTCTTATTTTAGGTTTAACAAAGTACCGGGTCTGTCAGAAATCCTATAACGTTTAGTATAAGAGGTTTCAAGGAAAGTCATAAAGAAAAGAAGAAGAGTCAGGGATGGTTGGATAAGTATGTAAACCAAACGGGTTATATAGTGCACTGAAGTATGTGAAACTCGGCAAGACAAGGGAGATAAACCTGTCGAACAAGAAAGGGAGAAGGGACGATGAAAGGGACCGTTTACGGGTGAGTAGTAGTATCTATTTTGAGTATATAATATAAGAGTTGCTTCGTACACCCCAAGAGTGTCAATGACTAGATGAAAGAGGAGGCAGGGTGGTACCATGTCACGTGTACAATAATTGATGATAGTAGTAAAGTTGAAATAAAGGTAAAAGGTTGGTTTTAAGCACTTCCTTTGGGTCCGTTTGTCGTGTTCGTTCGGACCGTGTGCTAGTCGTGGGTCATGATAAAGTAGTAGGAAAGTTCGGATTACATAAGTTTATTCTCGAGGGGGAGAAGGTAGATTACAGGAGACTAACAGACTCGACCATTTCGACACTAATAAGAAGAACAGTAAACCCTAATTCAAGAACCTCAGACGCGATTGAGTCAAAAGAGGAATTGACATCTACAGATTAGTCCGTTGTCTTAGTAAGAGATTTTGTCTTACACCCGAAACGACCACCGAGTCTACTACTTCTTAGACAGACGTCACCTCCTCTGGACCCAAGTTACAGACCCAACCCTTCTAGGAGACACTTTCTCTTACCGGTGGGTGGGATCATAAGAACGGACCTCTTAAGGTACCTGTCTCCTCGGACTGTTCCCCATCGTTTCTCAACCTGTGATGACTCACTGACTATGTGTGTGTGTCCGTGTTTGTCTTACGTCTCGGAGGTTTCAAATAGACGTTTCCTATCAGAAGACTATATCAAAGGTCAATAACTCAAAATGACAAAGAAAGAAATCAATAGGGTCTGTTGTTTTACTACGGATTGTGTCTGGTCCTACGTGGGGGAAGAAAATTGTTACATCGGATTTATAGTCGTACGTAGAAAGAAGACTGAGGTAAATCCCGTTTATTTGATCTAATCTTGAAAGTTTTGTAAATGGATCGACGATTGAATTTCTTTTATTATTCGGATCATTAAATTTTGTGTATTTATATTATACTGAAAGTATCGTGTATAAAGACTACGAAGAGGGGGGTTTAAACGATGGAGATGGACGTTCAAGGCACGATGAAATGTAAATCAGAACTTAGTCAATATGGTTGAGGTTTCCCAACCATATTAAAACATCCCCTGAACAGACTCAAAGATCGAAGACTCGAGGTCGGACGAAAATACACATCCCATGGTAGAATGGTGGATGACAGACCCTTAATTAAAATCATTAAACTGGTTCTTTTGAGGTACCAGGTACCTCCAGAAAAAAACGTGTGAGGAAAGAATAGACGTCTTAGAAGTAGGAAGTCTATTACATTTACCACTTACACAAAATGTACTCTTGGGTGATGATAACTTTATAGTGAAGACGATTGTAAAATACCTAGATTTGGTCTGTATACCAAAGTGTAATAAACTTCCCTTATTCTATAGATCAGAAGATCACGAGTCTCCCCTCTCTTCTTAGTTCACACTCACATACGATCTTTAAAGAGAACAATTGGATAAACCAAATCACCACGAATTTTATATCGAAGTCCTTTGTTGGTCAACACAAAGGTCCCCTCTTACTTCAAACTTAAGATTTGTTTATGAATAATCTGAAAACACTGAGTCAAAAAGACCTTTTCCTGTGACTTACATAGTAGAACGGTTACTATAACAGGACAATTCCGTTCCTGAAAAGGGACATGAAGAAAATATATAATTATCAATCTTTTCAAAAGTGACTTGTACTCCTATGATCAAATAATTAAATATTTTATTTAGTTATTTCAGACTTATTTGTCGACGGACCGACATAGACATGTACTCTTCTTAAAGGACGAAGAATTCACTTATATTATGAAGGAAACACTTCGATAAAGGTCTATATCAAAATATTACTATCTCGTCATTACTAGGTTCCTTACGGGTAACTCAATGTTAAATTATTTTGACCTACAAAACCATAGTATTCCAACTGACTCTCACAGTAAGGTAGAATATTTATTCAAAACAAGATACACGTATCGATTGTTAACTAACAGGGGTTACTCGTACCGAAGTTTAAGTGTATAATACTAATCTATGCTAAGTAAGGAGGTAGTAGTGTATCGGCATGTTTCGCTATAACGTTTTCCCTTCCAGTCCTTATGATAGGATGAAATGAATGTAAATCTATAAAAATAGTAGAACCTAAAAGACACAATTAAGACTAAGAACTTTTATAACGGAATGTTATAATAAAGAAAATTAATGACTTAAATAGACCGTAGAGGGGAATTTAAAGCATAGTCTTCGTTCATGGAGTGAATGGAGTGAGATCAGGATCGGAACTCCAGTACGGTCTGCTAAGAGTTCCCACGCCCTTACGTTAAGACACAATATAGGATTTCTTTGTCTTTACCTCCCCCTCATCACTTACCACGACTACTGATTGTATGGGTCCATTATATTATATTATCTAAGATAACATCTCACAGATTGACTTCCTGGTACTATGTCGTTTTGAGTCCCGTGGAAAGTAAGAAGTAGTTTATCGAGTTTTCACACTAAGATCCATGTGTCAATTATAAGGATAATAATCATTTGATAGGAAAAGGGGGATCTTCAGACAGAATTATTAAAATGAAACTTTTTAGAGAGAGACTTTCAGTTTCAGTCTACGAAAAAGGAGTTAGTTAACTCTACTTTATTAACGTGTCAACAACGGATTTTTGAGGGACACCGAAAATTATAAATCATGAAGAAATTTAACGAAAGAAGTCCATGAGGTTTTACAAATAGAATTAAGTCAAACATAATACAAAAATCGTATAAAACTACACAAAAAGGATCGAGTGGTACTAAGAAGAGAGAGACTGATCGTTTGTTGTGGTGGGTCTTTTGTCGGGGGCTTTCACGTACCTTAAATTGTTCATAGAACCAAAATTCTTTCTATTGTAAGTAGAATTATTACGGTAAGTCACAGGAGATAATTTTACGAAATGTCTTAAAAATAAGGTATTATACGTGCATCAAATAAACAATACTTCTTCACAAAACTTACTTGCGTTACAGTCAATGATTTTTATTACACACCAATACTTTATAGTTTTATAAAAAATTACAATTGATTATGTTATGAATGTATAAAGTAGTCGAAATCTTTATACTGACCCATAAAGTGTACTTAAAAATTCCAAATCATCATCGAAATCTCTACCCTTGTTTTCTTTTTAAAGTAGAGTTTATTTTCGGTTCAAAAAAGGTTCGTCTTTCAGGGTGGAGAGTCGTCTACAAAAAGACATGTTGGAAAGGTAAGACACATTGGCGTCACACGTCCAGACACGAACCAAAGAATGAGGTGATGTTGGATATGTAGTCGTAATTGTCAAGAGTGGTCTCCCGATCTTTCAGAGTGAAACAGTATTGTAATTAAACAGGAGAGTCGAAGTCTGTGGTTTAATCTTTGTGCTTACGAGGTGGTATTGAACACACTGGAAAAGACGAACGATCCGTCGAGACTCTATCTCAACCATAGTTGCGCCCAAAAAAAAAAAAAGTTGTGAAACTTTTTTCAGGTATAGAACTGTCCGTTGTCTGACGTCAAGATAGTCAACTCTTTGTACGGGGGTTTCGTTGAAATAATGTTACGTTTAATAAAAAACGTGTCTCATAAAAGTCACACAACAAGTATCTTAATCCAGGACTCTGTCAAGTCTTTTATACACTCTACGAAGCAATAAAAAAATATGTGACATAGGATATATACATACATACATTTATTTATATTAAGTAATATATTCAGTTTAAACTCTATTAAACTTTGATACACTAAAATCGTATAGTACATTTTTAAAATGGGTGTTATACTTCAAGATTTGTTAATGTAATTGAGTCTTATTTTTTCCTTTATTTACAATAGGGTACTAAGTAAAAGATTTACTTCATGTTACTGGAAGTTAAGATCGTTCTTCAGACTCTCCTATAAAAAACTGGACTTTCAGTAATTCATCCTTTTCGTTCTAAAAATATCTAAAACTTGATTGAATAAAACAATTGTTTATTATCAGAGAGAGAGAGAGATATATATATATATACATTTTCACATATGTTATATTCTTAAGGTCAAAACACATGTGTGACTTTCACTAGTGGTGTTATATATATCGACGGTAGGTAGTGGTACGATAACTGGGGGAAATGGGTAAACGGGTAGGGGGTTGTGGGAAGGAGAGACAAGAGACACTCAAATCAAAACGACACGAAAATTTTATATAAATGTGTACGGTTACCATACTACACTATAAACGGAAGGCGACTGAATAAAGTGAATCAAATGATGGAAACACCACGTAGATACGATAATATTTAGTGTTCTAAAGGAAGAAAAGGTACCAATTCGTTATAAGGGAACATGTACATGTTGTGCAGCAATAGGTAAGTAGACGACTGCTCGTGAACTCCAACCAAGGTATAGAACTGATAAAATTTGTTGCGACGTTACTTGTATCACCTCGTACATCGAAAGACTTAATTCCAAAAACAAGAAACCTATTTATGAGTCTTCACCTTATCGACGTAACGTAAAGGGACTATTAATCACTCTAACCTGTAGAAAAGTACATGAACGACCGGTAAAATTACAGAAAAAAACCTTTGTATAGAAAAGTTTGAGGACGGGTAAAATTTTAGTTTAACAATAAAAAGTGACTCAAAAGACTTTAGAAATATATAAAACCTATGATTGAGGAATAGTCTAAATACTAAACGTTTATAATAGAGGGTAAGTCATGCAACAGAAAAGTGAAACAATTCCAGAAGGACACGATACCTCAGAAGAACAAAACAAAAATCAAACTATATTAAGATGAGAAATTAAAAACGAGAATAACGGAATCGAAAGCCCAAGTCTAGGTTTTTAAGGTGTAGTCCTGGTTATAGGTCCTCGATTTACGGATTAAAGATCCTCAAAACACGAAAGTCCAGAATGTAAGTTTAATTAAGTAAAACTCAGTCAAAAACACACGTCATAGCCTGTCAGTAGATTACAGAAATATAAATAAATAGACAGGTCAAAAGGATCGTGGTAAATTACTTCTTTAACAGGAAAGGGGTAACATATAGGAACCGAGGAAACAGATTCAATTAATTGGTGTGTATACACAAATAAAGACCATAAGGATCAGATAAAGTAACTCGACACATAGACACAAATCCAGTTATACTGTGTCGAGGGTAATTTTATCGAAACACCATATGAACTTTAATCCCTCGTTCTATGAAGTTTTAAAATAAGAGAAAGAGTTCTAACCGATAAACCCCGGAAAACACCAAGGTATTTATAAAAAATTTTTCAAATGAACAAATAAAAACCGAGACCGCTCAAAGGCCACGAAACGCCCGAAAAGAGATCAGTGTCACTCGTTCATAGTTCCCGAAGAGAGATCGACACCCGGTACCTGAATAACGTCACCGATGAAAGCGACGTCGTGGACCAGAGGGGTCGTGTGTCCGACGTCAGCGACGTCGGACACTCAGCCATCAGCGACGAGGACCCGAGATCTCGTGTCCGGACCGTCAGTATCACGTGCCCGAATCAACGAGCCACCGTACGTCCTAGAAGGCCCTGGTCCCTAACTGGGCGTAGAGGACATAACTGTCCACCCAAGAAATGGTGACTCGGTGGTCCCTTCGGGAGTCCGTATAAAATCTAAGATCAAAAGGTATACTTATAGACCACTTTCTCCGTTCTAGTTCTCCGGACTCTCGACCTCAGGAGTCTGTATCAACACCAAGACGGTAGTTTTCAAGACCCCGGAAACCAATCACGGAGTTGAAAAGACCCGGACAAAGGAGGGGGGTTTTTACGGGACACCGAGTGATTCAACACAGATTGAGTGGACGTTGGGGTACGTGTCATCGGGTGATTCGAGGAGACAGGTACCCTAAAGTTCCCGTTCTGACAACCTCACCCAACGGTAAAGGAAGAGGTAGTATTTATAAAATATTAATTAAAAAAGGTCAAGACTCTTTTTGAGATACCCTTAAAACTATCCATAACGTAACTCCAAAACATCTAACGAATCCTATCGTACCTGTAAAATTGTTATAATTAATAAATTAGGTACTCGTGTCTCATAGAAAGGAAAAGACAGAAAAGGTTAAAGAAAGTAGTTACGGATTGTCTAAAGTCTTTTGTCCAAAAAGTAGAGAAATCAAATTGAATAAGGACCCATAAAACGAGAAAAACAATGGTAACATTTTTCCTAATAAAAGAATTATTGAGATAGTCTAAAAAATAATCATATATCTTCATGTTGTATAAAGACATATAACTATAAACAAAACGTTGTAATAACTTAAGTAAATAATCAAGATTATCAAAAAGTCATCTCAGGACGTATATAATAGTTTAACAGAACGTTTCTCATTGTAAATGAAAGAGGAAAGGTCAAACCTTTCGTGAATAAAGAAAAGGAACGGATTAATAACAGCGATCTTGTAGGTTATAGTTACCGTCGTCACCCGTAAGAATAGAAGACCCGTAAGTAGTAAAGTCTCCCTTGTAAAAATCGATAAACAACACCTCATACTACAATCAAAACCCAAACAGTTATTCTAAAAATGACGTAACTCCATGGAAAGTAGATATATGTGAGATGACTCAAAACAATATTTACATATAACTTTAACAGTTTTAGAAAAAGGTGTTGTTGACTCTACCAGTACACTAAAAATTTGAAGTTAAACAATTCGCTATATAGTGTAACTAACTAAATGTCTGTAACTTTGTAGGAACGTAAGGACCCTATTTAGGTTGAATTAGTACGACATGTTAGGAAAATTCTATAACGACTTAAACTAAATGATTATATGAGACATACAATCATCATATTGTAATGATTATATGAAGGTTATTGTGTTCTCTTCTGAGATGTGTACCTGTAGTGGTCTACCAGTCATGACTTTAGTCTGACTAATATAAAAACTTCGGTTTCTACCTCTTCGAGATATGTCAGTCGTTTTTGTTATGACCCTCGACTGACACCGAGTCTAGTACTTGCGGAATAAGGGTTTAAACTGAATTTAACTTCTTTTATCCCTTTTGGTGATCTGGTAAGTCCATACTGGATTTAGTTTAGGGAATACTAATATGTCACCTTCACTCTTTATCTAAGTTCCCTAATCTAGACTATCTATCTGACGTACTTCTTGATGTCTGTCTCCAAACACTATAATATGTTCTCCGTTACTAGATCTGGTAAGGGTTCTTTTTCTTTACTTTTTTCCGTTTTACCGACAGATTCCTCCGGAATGTTTATCGATTCATTACTTCTCTTCGATTTGTTTTTCCTCTTTTCCTTTCTATATGGGTAAACTTACGTCTCAAGGTTTCTTATCGTTCCTCTCTATCCTTTCGGAAGGAGTCAATATTTACGTTTCTTTGTCTTCTTTTTGTATTTTACCCTTTCTGATCTCTAGAGTTTTTTAAATCTCCATGGTTCCCTTATAAAATACGTTTCTACCCGAGTTATTTCCTGTCTTTACCATACCTGGATTGTCTTCGTCTTCTATAACTCTTCTCCACTGTTCTTACATGTCTTTTTGATATGTTTTTTCTAGAATTACTGGGTCTATTGGTACTATAAGACTAGTGAGTGGATCTCGGTCTGTAGGAAACTTCAGTTCACCCGGAATCCTTCGTAGTGGTACTTGTTTCGATTACCACCACTACCTTAAGGTCAACTCGATAAAATTTGTGATTTTATACTACGACATTTTTATAACGTGAGTTATACGGTCGTTTAAACCTTTTGAATCGTCTCCGGGGTTCTGACCTTTTCCAGTCAAAAATAAGGTTAGGGTTTCTTTCCGTTACGGTTTCTTCTAAGTTTGATGACGTGTTAACGTGAGTAGAGTGTGCGATCGTTTCATTACGAGTTTGAAGAGGTTCGTTCCGAAGTTATCATACACTTAGTACTTGAAGGTCTACAAGTTTGACCTAAATCTTTTCCGTCTCCTTGGTTTCTAGTTTAAAGGTTGTAGGCAACCTAGTAGCTTTTTCGTTCTCTCAAGGTCTTTTTGTAGATGAAGACGAAATAACTGATACGGTTTCGGAAACTGACACACCTAGGGGTGTTTGACCTTTTGAGAAGTTCCTTACCTTCATGGTCCGGTAGACTGGACGGAGGACTCTTTGGACATTACTCCAATTCTTCTTTGTCAATCTTGACCTGTGCCCTGTTCTGACCAAGGTTTAGCCCTTTCCTCATGTAGTTCCGACATATAACAGTGAGACGAATAAATTTAATATACGTCTCATGGAGTACGTTTTACGACCCAACCTGTTTCGTTTCAACCTTAGTTCTAGTGGTCCTCTTTATAGTCATTGGAGTCTATACGTCTACTGTGGTGGGATACCGGTTTTCACTTCTTGTTGATTCCTCGAAGAACTACTTTCACTTTCTCCTCTCAATTTCTCAACCGAATTTTGAGTCGTAAGTTTGTTACTTCTAGTACCGTAGAACAGGGTAGGGAAGTACCGTTTCTCTACCCCTTTGTTACCTTTGTCACTGCCTGAAATAAAAAGACGTGAGGTGTTAGTGACGCTACCACTGACGTCGGTACTTTAATTTTCTGTGAACGAGAAACTTTCTTTTCGATACTGGTTGGATCTGTCGTAACTCAGTCAAGATTACTCAACCCACTTGAATCTTGGATAATATGTCTCACTGCACTAGTCTTTCTCTTCCTATTTTTGGTATAAGATTATGTATATATACCTTATATCTTTTTGCCATACTTCTTAAATAAATGTCCCGTTGTTACCTCTTTGTCTGTATCTCTTATCTGAATAGTTGTACCCCTCTCCCCTCCTCTCCCACTCCACATACTTTCTCATTGTATCCTTGAATGTAATGGTATACATTTTATCTATTGGTTCCCCTTAAACGACACACCGAGTCCTTTGAGTTTGTAGTCGAGACATAGTTGGATCTCCCCACCCCACCCCTCCCTCTACCCCCTTCAAAGTTTTCCCTCCCCTATACAAATATGGATACCGACTAAGTACAACTCCAAACTGTCTTTTGTCGTTTTAAGATATTTCGTAAATAGGAAGTTATTTTTTATTTAAAAAAAAATTTCGTCTCTGTATTGAAACGGTTCCAGGTAGATCAGTTTCGACATCAAAAAGATAGTCATTACATACCTACACTCTCAACCTCATATTTCTTTCGACTCGTGGTTTCTCAACTACGAAAAATTGACACCACAACGTCTTCTGAGAACTCACAGGGAACTTGATGTTCCTCTCGGTTCGTTAGGTAGGATTTCCTTTAGTCAGGACTTATAAGTGACCTTCCTGACTACAACTTCGACTTTGAGGTTATGAAACCGGTGGATTACGTTTCTTGGTTGAGTGACCTTTTCTGGCACTACGACCCTTTCTAACTTCCACCCTCCTTTTCCCCTGCTGTCTTCTACTCTACCAACCTACCGAAGTGACTGAGTTACCTGTACTCAAAATCGTTCGAGGTCCTCAATCACTACCTGTGCGCACGACGTCAGGTACTCCAACGTCTCAGTGTGTACTGACTCGTTGACTTGAATGACTAGTAAAAATGTAGATACAGTACCCTTATAACCGATATTGAAAGAGAAAGTACCTAAAAAAACAGAACAAAACCATAGTCCTATTCAGACTCACTCAAACTTTCAAAGTGATGAATAAGGTAAAAAAAATTCTCAAACTCTTCCTATTCACAATTGAGGAAAGCATACAAACCATCTTAAATGGTCCCTTCGGTAGAACAGGATCTTAAAATAAACCCTCACCTTCAAAACCAATGAGTAAGTTAGAGGATTAATCATTAGTCGGATAAGTCTAAAAGATAAAAAAAGTACTAACGATACCTACTATCGTACAAAGATCCTTAAATAGGTAAAAAAGATCCAGTAGATTAAGTAGCCGCATAGTAAAAATTTCCGTCCTAGAATTCTAGCAAACATAAAGACTATCGTCAATATTGAAAAAAAAAGATGAAAATAAATAAACTCGAAATCGAGAGAAAGAACCTCTTAGACCGATTACAAAACAGTTAAACCAAATACAAAAGTATCTTGAACGTGAATCAAAATAACTAGAAAATAAAAAACCTCCTACAAAGATAAAGTAAATATAGGTGACACTCGAAATAGAGGAAACCAAATATTTGACACCTCGAACAAACGAGAAGAAAGAGGTACAAAAATCCACATTACAATCTAACAAATACACTTTAAAAGAATAAAGACATCGACCCTGACATGACAATGTTTTGGAGAGAATTTTGAGAAAAACGACGTTGGATATACAGAACCTTCCAACACAAAAGTAAAGGTAAAAAGGAACCCATAAAACTTTTAAAAAAGAAACTAAAGAAGTAACTGGGTAACCAGGGGTCATCGTACAACAAATTAGAGGTGTACAAACAAAGACAACATGTACTTAAGTATCTGACTGATTTTAGATAGACTTTATATTCTTTGTATATAGTTCATGTTCCTTCATAAGAAAAACCGACGTGGTACGTCGTACACTCTAGAATCAAGAGTTAGTCCTTAACTTGGGTGTGGGCACGTAACCTTCTACCTCAGAATTGGTGACCTGATTGTCGCTTCAGGGTTCCAGTTCCTAAGTATTAGTGAGGACGGAATCCGGTCGTTTAAACCTTTTGAGTCGTCACTGGTGTTCTGACCTTTTCCAGTCAAAAGAAAGGTTAGGGTTTCTTTTCGTTACGGTTTCTTACCAGTCGATGACCTGTTAACGTGAGTAGAGTGTGTGATCATTTCATTACGAGTTTTAAGAGGTTCGGTCCGCAGTCGTCATACACTTAGCACTTGAAGGTCTACAAGTTCGACCAAAATCTTTTCCGTCTCCTTGGTCTCTAGTTTAACGGTTGTGGGCGACCTAGTAGTTTTTTCGTTCTCTCAAGGTCTTTTTGTAGATAAAGACGAAATAACTGATACGGTTTCGGAAACTGACACACCTAGTGTTATTTGATACCTTTTAAGACTTTCTCTACCCTTATGGTCTGGTGGACTGGACGGACAACTCTTTGTACATACGTCCAGTCCTTCGTTGTCAGTCTTAATCTGTACCTTGTTGTCTGACTAAGACTCAGCCCTTTCCTCATGCAGTTCCGACATATAACAGTGGAACGAATAAATTGAATATACGTCTCATGTAGTACCTTTACGACCCGACCTTCTTTGTGTTCGACCTTAGTTCTAACGACCCTCTTTATAGTTATCAAAGTCTAGACGTCTATTGTGGTGAGAATACCGTCTTTCACTTCTCCTTGATTTTTCGGAGAACTACTTTCACTTTCTCCTCTCACTTTTTCAACCGAACTTCGAGTTGTAAGTCTTTTGCTTCTAGTACCGTAGGTCAGGGTAATGAAGTACCCTTTATCTAGTCCTTTGTCACCTTTGTCACAGTCTGAAATAAAAACCCCCGAGGTTTTAGTGACGTCTACCACTGACATCGGCACTTTAATTTTCTACGAATGAGGAACCTTCCTTTCAATACTGGTTGGATCTCTCGTATAATTTTCCGTCTGTAATGAAACGGTTGTTTCCAGGTAGATCAGTTCCGATACCAAAAAGGTCCCCAGTACATACCTACATTCTCAACCTTATATTTCTTTCGACTCGTGGCTTCTTAACTACGAAAACTTGACACCACAACCTCTTCTGAGAACTCTCAGGGAACCTGACGTTCTTTTAGGTTGGTGAGGTAGGATTTCCTCTAGTCAGGACCCACAAGTAACCATCCTGACTAAAACTTCGACTTTGAGGTTATGAAACTGGTGGACTACGTTTCTCGACTGAGTAAACTTTCTTGGGACTACGACCCTTTCTAACTCCCGTTCTCTTCTTCCCCCGTTGTCTCCTACTCAACCAACCTACCGTAGTGGCTGAGGCACCTGTACCCAAACCTACCTGAGGCCCTCAACCACTACCTGTCCCTCCGGACCGCACGACTTCAAGTACCCCAGCGTATCTCAACCTGTGCTGACTCGCTGACTTGACTTGACTCGACTTCAACGGAGTCCTGTGTTCTCTAAACGTCTTGGTGAAAGTACGAATAGTATAAGCGCTTATAAGTAGATTCCTCAAAGAAAGGAGACCAAATTTCACCTGATGACTCGGCATAAAAACCACGACTTTGCAGTTATACAGGAATGGTAAAGAAAAGGTAAATCGCATAAACAAGGGCTCTTTATTGTGAACCTGAACAGTACCTGGGATTACCATCGGAGGCTAGACTATTTGTCAACTGTCGTAACCATGAAACATCCAGGAAGAACAGGGTAGGTAAGATTAGTAATGGGAGAACTTACCTCCGTTGCGAGAGGGGACGGCATTCATGAGACAGGGAACAACCCCGTTGTGTCGTCTTCCTAAGTGTGGTTCTTATAGTTTGTATGGATCCTCATTTAAATGAGGTAATAAACGGTAAACTGGAGTCGTTCAATATAATGACTGGAGAAAGTGCAGACGCTAAACCCTGAAACCCTGAAACTATACATACACATATATATATGTAAATATGTAAAAAATACATATTAGAATCCTCTAATATATACATAATATGTATACATATATATAATACAATTTATGTATAATATATACATATTAGAGGGCTAATATTTTTAATTGTCTATTATATTGTGATACCGAGAAGGATCTTTTATGAATGTATACCAACAACATAATAGTACTTACAGTTTGAGTATATGATGGAATTTTATAATAAAGGAAAATAAGTAAATTATTGTCTCGACAGTTTAGACAAAAGTAGTATAAAAGAGAGTGTTTGTTGAATCTTCCTTTGGAATTCCCTGGACCCAGTCTTTTGTTAATCTTCGTCAACAAAGAGACGAGATTAAGACTGGTAACGGAGTTACGAAACTAAAAGGGATATATAATCCTTTCCAGAAGGGGGAGTCCACGTTTACCACTGAATTCTCGTCGGACAGTTGGAATCTTCAAATTGAATGAGAAAGAAGAAACTCCGAGGAGTTCTGAAGTACATTTACCAGGGGTTCAATAGTACTGACGACATCTGACTTAACGTAGGGGGGTCTTAGATATACAATTTCGAACTTAGGATTACATTGACATAAACTCGAATATTTCTCCATTACTTTTAATTTACTCCAATACCCCTACTCCAAGTTTACGTTATCTTGACCACAAGGACGTTCTCCTCCTTTTCTGTCCTCTCGAGACAGAGGAACCGTGTGTACCCGTATCACTCTTTCACTGGTGGACGTTCCGTTCTTCTGTCGAGAGTGGTCCTCGACTTCGTCGGCCGTAGAACGGGAACGTGAAAACGGAGATCTCGATCCTTTTCCATTCAAACAACAAATTCGTAGGTCAGATAACATAAAACCTGAAGGGTCTATCGAGTCAATATTTCTTACGTGGTCTGTTACGTCCGTTACGTCCGAGGTGGGGACCCAGTCCCTCTAGGGGACGTCCTCCTTTACCGTTGGGCCTGTCTCCTCGGACCACCCGATGTCAGTTACCCCAGTGTTGCTCAACCCGTGTTGGACCCTTATTTGTTGTCGTTGAACTCATAACACAACGTTGTCAGGTCCGTCTTACTCTGACTAATTTACGGAGTGACCTTTCCCCAAGATAAAAAATAAATCAAAACGAATACACCGGTTTCCGGAGGATATATGTTAACACATCCATCCCTTAAGTCCAGTGTGTGTTATAGATATTGAAATGGTTTAATAAAAAAGTAGTCAGGGTTTGAGAGTCTTTGCAGTCCGAATGAAATGACTTTTATACACAATAGAAAGTATGGAGGAAGGTCATAGAGAAATGAAGACTGACAGAACACTTGATGAAGATCTAATTTAAAAGGATTTTATGGGAAAAATAATTAGTGACACAATGGAGATCTCTCGGTAATCCGTGTATTGTACCTTATATAAGTCTAAATAGTAAGACCTGAGTTTCAAACGGGAGTTTATCGGACAGTATTCATCGATCCTAAAAAAAATATTTCCAACAGGAATATGTCAAGAAGTTGTTCCGACTACCGGAATAAAATTTATATCATAAGTAGGAGTATTACAACGAAACTTCTAGTTTACTTTATAATATATATCTTGTAATGTCACAGACCCTATATTATTATATATTATCACAGCACGGGTTGAGAAACACTGGGGTACTCGACGTCGGGTGGTCCGAAGCGACATGTACTCTAAAAAGTCCGGTTCCTATGACCTCACCCAACGGTAAAGGAAGAGGTCCCCTAGAAGGATTGGGTCCCTAATTTGGGCCCAGAGGACGTGACGTCCGTTTAAGAAATGATTGACTCGATGTTCCTTTCGGGATGTATTATCACATAATAACAAAATTTAATATTATTGTCCGTTAAGAACTGTTAAATTATATATGTTATGATTTTACATCAAATTTTGGTCAATTTTGGTCGCACCTGAAGGTCTACAAGTTCGACCAAAATCTTTTCCGTCTCCTTGGTCTCTCGTTTAACGGTTGTAGGGGACCTAGTAACTTGTTCGTTCTCTCAAGGTCTTTTTGTAGATAAAGACGAAATAACTGATACGGTTTCGGAAACTGACACACCTAGTGTTATGTGACACCTTTTAAGACTTTCTCTACCCTTATGGCCTGGTGGACTGGACGGAGAACTCTTTGGATATACGTCCAGTCCTTCGTTTTTAATGTTGACCTGTACCTTGTTGTCTGACCAAGGTTTATCCTTTTCCTCATACAATTCCGACATATAACGGTGGAACGAATAAATTGAATATACGTCTCATGTAGTACTCTTTACGACCCGACCTTCTTTGTGTTCGACCTTAGTTCTAACGGTCCTCTTTCTAGTTATTGGAGTCTATACGTCTACTGTGGTGGGAATGCCGTCTTTCACTTGTCCTTGATTTTTCGGAGAACTACTTTCACTTTCTCCTCTCACTTTTTCAACCGAATTTCGAGTTGTAAGTTTTTGTTTCTAGTACCGTAGGCCAGGGTAGTGAAGTACCCTTTATCTACCCCTTCGTCACCTTTGTCACGTCTGAAATAAAAAGCCCCCGAGGTTTTAGTGACGTCTACCACTAACGTCGGTACTTTAATTTTCTGGGAATGTGGAACCTTCCTTTCAATACTGGTTGGATCTTTCGTATAACTTTTCGTCTCTGCAATGAAACGGTTGATTCCAGGCAGATCAGTTCCGATACCAAAGAGGTCACCAGTACATACCTACACTGTAAACCTGACACTTCTTTCGACTCGTGACTTCTTAACTACGAAAACGTGACACTACAACCTCTTCTGAGGACTCTCAGGGAACCTGACGTTCCTGTAGGTTGGTCAGGTAAGATTTCCTCTAGTCAGGACCCACAAGAAACCTTCCTTACTACGATTTCGACTTTGAGGTCATGAAACCGGTGGAGTACACTTCTCTACTGAGTACCCTTTTCTGAGACTACGACCCTCCCTAACCCCCGTCCTACTGTCTCCTACTCTACCGACCTACCGTAGTGGCTGAGCTACCTACACTCAAACTCACTTGAGACCCTCAACCACTACCTGTCCCTCCGGACCTCACGACGTTAAGTACCCCAACGTTTCTCAGTCTGTGTTGACTCGTTGACTTGACTTGTCTTGACTTTTACATCAAAGTAAAATTAGGACTTTCCCCATTCATTACCAACTAATAAAAAGGGAAGGGTAAAATATGTAGTCTTTTGACTCGGTTTCTTTCCACTATGTTGAACGGGTTCCAGTGTTTCTTTTTGACAAGTATCGTCTAGTTTTCAAATTATGGTTCATCACACCAGGGTCTCAGACGTTCGAATTAGTGTTGGAATTGACGAAGGAAAAAGATATGAATGAATATGATACACGAGACAATTGTACGGAAAGACCTTCTAAGGACTTATAAAAGGGAAAAGAAACATATTTTGATTTAAAACATGAAGGAGTCACAATCGAGCTTTGAGTAGAGAACGTAGTACAAAGTTGTGTGACCTTAAGGAGGACAACAAGTCAGTGGCTCAACACAGACTAAGAAGCGCTGAGACATTGGGTGGTCTGAGGAGACAGACACCCTAAGAGGTCCGTTCTTATGACCTCACCCAACGGTACGGGAAGTGGTCCCCTAGAAGGGATANGACTCGATGCTCCTTTCGGGATGTATTATCACATAATAACAAAATTTAATATTATTGTCCGTTAAGAACTGTTAAATTATATATGTTATGATTTTACATCAAATTTTGGTCAATTTTGGTCGCACCTGAAGGTCTACAAGTTCGACCAAAATCTTTTCCGTCTCCTTGGTCTCTAGTTTAACGGTTGTAGGGGACCTAGTAACTTGTTCGTTCTCTCAAGGTCCTTTTGTAGATAAAGACGAAATAACTGATACGGTTTCGGAAACTGACACACCTAGTGTTATGTGACACCTTTTAAGACTTTCTCTACCCTTATGGCCTGGTGGACTGGACGGAGAACTCTTTGGATATACGTCCAGTCCTTCGTTTTTAATGTTGACCTGTACCTTGTTGTCTCACCAAGGTTTATCCTTTTCCTCATACAATTCCGACATATAACAGTGGAACGAATAAATTGAAGATACGTCTCATGTAGTACTCTTTACGATCCGACCTTCTTTGTGTTCGACCTTAGTTCTAACGGTCCTCTTTCTAGTTATTGGAGTCTATACGTCTACTGTGGTGGGAATACCGTCTTTCACTTGTCCTTGATTTTTCGGAGAACTACTTTCACTTTCTCGTCTCACTTTTTCAACCGAATTTCGAGTTGTAAGTCTTTTGTTTCTAGTACCGTAGACCAGAGTAGTGAAGTACCTTTATCTACCTCTTTGTCACCTTTGTTACGTCTGAAATAAAAACCCCCCGAGGGTTTAGTGACGTCTACCACTGACGTCGGTACTTTAATTTTCTGTGAATGTGGAACCTTCCTTTCAATACTGGTTGGATCTCTCGTATAACTTTTCGTCTCTGCAATGAAACGGCTGATTCCAGGCAGATCAGTTCCGATACCAAAAAGGTCACCAGTACATACCTACACTGTAAACCTGACACTTCTTTCGACTCGTGACTTCTTAACTACGAAAACTTGACACTACAACCTCTTCTGAGAACTCTCGGGGAACCTGACGTTCCTCTAGGTTGGTCAGGTAAGATTTCCTCTAGTCGGGACCCACAAGAAACCTTCCTTACTACGATTTCGACTTTGAGGTCATGAAACCGGTGGAGTACACTTCTCTACTGAGTACCCTTTTCTGAGACTACGACCCTCCCTAACCCCCGTCCTCCTCTCTACTACGACCCTCCCTAACCCCCGTCCTACTGTCTCCTACTCTACCGACCTACCGTAGTGGCTGAGCTACCTACACTCAAACTCACTTGAGACCCTCAACCACTACCTGTCCCTCCGGACCTCACGACGTTAAGTACCCCAACGTTTCTCAGTCTGTGTTGACTCGTTGACTTGACTTGTCTTGACTTTTACATCAAAGTAAAATTAGGACTTTCCCCATTCATTACCAACTAATAAAAAGGGAAGGGTAAAATATGTAGTCTTTTGACTCGGTTTCTTTCCACTATGTTGAACGGGTTCCAGTGTTTCTTTTTGACAAGTATCGTCTAGTTTTCAAATTATGGTTCATCACACCAGGGTCTCAGACGTTCGAATTAGTGTTGGAATTGACGAAGGAAAAAGATATGAATATGATACACGAGACAATTGCACGGAAAGACCTTCTAAGGACTTATAAAAGGGAAAAGAAACATATTTTGATTTAAAACATGAAGGAGTCACAATCGAGCTTTGAGTAGAGAACGTAGTACAAAGTTGTGTGACCTTAAGGAGGACAACAAGTCAGTGGCTCAACACAGACTAAGAAGCGCTGAGACATTGGGTGGTCTGAGGAGACAGACACCCTAAGAGGTCCGTTCTTATGACCTCACCCAACGGTACGGGAAGTGGTCCCCTAGAAGGGATATGTCCATAGTTTGGGTCCAGAGAATCAGAGGACGTAACCACCCGTCCAAGAAATGATGATCGCTTTATACCCTTCGGGACAAAAAGATGAACGTAATATGCCATAGACTTTGGATCACGGTACGTCGTGAATATATGTATAGTATCAGAATGTTCGAGAATTGAATAATTGAGAATGAATAATTGAGAATCGAATAATTGAGAATGAGTCAAACTTCCATTCGAGGATTACCGTACCCGGTAAGTACAAACAAAAAAAAATTAAAAAATTTTATATTTAAATAAATAAAATTAACCTCCGATTAATAAAATGTTATAACATCACCAAAACGGTATGTGACTGTACTTAGGTGGTACCCACATGTACACAAGGGGTAGGGAGACCCAGTAGGGTCACGTGGTCGGGGTTCGTGGGACAGAGTACGTAGTTTGGACCTGACCACTAGGCAAAGTGCATACTATTATATGACTTTTAGAATGGGTAATTTTTTTAGTTTACTTCATGTAACTTTTCTTTTTAAAATGTTATGGCATAACCAAAACGGTATGCAGTTGTACTTAGGCGATGTCCACATGTACTCAAGGGTACATTTTAAATTTTTTTTTCTTCTTATTTGTCCGTCTATGTTTTTTTTTTCTCTCTTTCTTTTTAAATACAAATAGTTGGCTCCTACTCTACCGACCTACCGCAGTGACTGAGCTACCTGCGCTCAGACTCACTTGAGGCTCTCAACCACTACCTGTCCCTCCGGACCACACGACGCTAAGTACCCCAGCGTTTCTCAGCCTGTGCTGACTCACTGACTTGACTTGACTTGATACAAATAGTTTTCCATAGTAATTCTCTTATCTATTCCTTCTTTTATAAAAGTTTTGTGTTTTCACAGACTTTAGATATTATTGATATGGTTGGTTTTTCGTTTTCTGTTTGTTGAATTCTCATTTAACTTATTCTATAAAGTTATCCGTGATGTGTTTCTCCCCATGTCATATTTATTTATATCCCTTACTACTAGTTGAAATAACCAGTAATCCTTTTACGTTTAATTTCGATAGTAAGTTATTATGATGTATGAACAGTCTTACTAGTTTTAAAATTTACGATTATTCACCCAACCACTGACGTCCACTCTTATCTCCTTAATTTTTCTCTTTTCTCTTTTTTATCGGATTTACTTCACTTTAACTATCTTGATTTTTTTCTTTACCCTTTTCAGGAGTAATAATATCAACCTTTGAAGTTATAGGGAGAGAGTTATTCATAATCTTGTTAACCTGACTTTGAGTCGTTTCTACATGCACTTGAGTTGTTGTGATTGAGTAACCTCGATTGGTTATGAATGTATTGTAAAGTGTGTTCATTTATCGTGTAATAAAAGTTCACCGGTGTCTTGTATACGGTTTTATTTTGTGGGAGCCCGTAATTTATTTGTCGTGGTTCTTATTTCTTTAGTTTTAGTGAAGTTCATACAAGAGATTGGTATTACCTTAGTTTGATCTTTAGTCATTATATTTCTTTTGTTCTTTTGGAGTTTCGTAAACACTTTACTATTTCGTCTAAAAATTTATGAGGTATATAGTTTCTCTTTCAGAATCCCCCGATAAATTTTATGTCATCTGGTTTACTTTTATTTTTAAGTTATGTAGTTTTAACACCTCGTGAGAATTCCATCATTACTATCCCTTTAAATACAGTGATGTAAACATGTAATCTTTTCTCCTTTTCAGATTCGAACTTGAAGTTTTTGGATTTTTTTCTTTTCGTTCACTATCGGTTTTATTCGTCTTCTTTATTATACGTTCGTCTTTAGGTGTCTTACCTTTATTCTTCAAGTTGTTTTTTCTTTCTACTACTTTGGTTTAGGTACAAGAAACTTTTCAATTATTTTAACTGTTTATACATCGTTCAAACTGTTTCTTTTTTTCTTTATTCCGTCTCGTACCGTTGGATAAGGTCATAAGAACGGTCCTCTTAGGGTGCCTGTCTCCTCGGACCGTCTGATATCAGGTTTGCCAGTGTGTCTCGGTCTTTACTGACTTCGTCTTCATACGTACGTATATAATTTATATTTTTTACTTTGTTCTATAATGATTTATAGGAAGTCTGACGTTTTCATATTCCCTTGTTGATGTTGAGTTTGTACATGTAAATTTTTAAATTCATTTTACCCTGTTAAAGAACTTATCGTGTTCAATTATGTTGAGTAAGTCATACTTTTCCTGATACAATATTCGGAATACGTATAATTTCTTTGATTCAAGTATTGTCGTGTTTTGTTTTTTTGGAAGGAGTTTCTTTAGATGTCCGTGTTTACAAAAGTAACCTTCTGATATAGTTTTCTAATTTCTTTAAAGTATGGTTAAGATATGTTAGTGGGGTCTTTTACTTTTTCTTTTGTAAAAATTAAATATAGAATCATAGTTGAAGTATAGTTTTGGTCTATTTCTCTTATATTTATTTTGATATCTTACCGTACGTACGTTTGTATATTTTTAGGAATTGTTTTATAATCGTTTATATTAAGTGATTAGGTATTCTTTTTTATACATGGTATTAACTCACCCCAAATAAGACCCTTACATTCCGACCAAATTATGGACTTTTTACTTTGTCTGGTCGTTCAATCACCTTATCCTTCTGGGATCTTAAGAGAAAGATAAAAATATTCCTCCGTTTGTAAACCATTGTCAAAATACCTTGGTAGTCTCAGATATGATCTTAAAATTTTAAAGAATCGGTCAAGTCGTCATGTTAGACTTTCAATAATCTTTTGACATAAACAATTTTTCAGGAATGATACTTAGAATTTCTACTTCGTAGAAATGTTTTCTATGTCTCATTTTGTTGAAAGATACTCACCGTTTTTTAAAATTTTTTTTCGTTGAAATTTCGTCCTGTGGGTTTCGGACACGAGACCCTGTTGGGTGTCCCTATCACACCCCTCACTCGACCGTCCCCCAAAATCCCACCCCCTTGTGTACAAATGACACCGACTAAGTACAACTATACACCGTTTTTAGTAGTGTTATAACATTTCATTAATAGGAGGTCAATTTTATTTATGTAATTAAAATTTTTTCAATTTCTAGACTAATCTTCTATTGACTGTCGATTTTTTCTTTTAATTAGTTAAGTGATATTGTATTCAAAATTCTATTAACTTGATAAGTCAAGTCAAGTCAGTGAGTCAACACAGGCTGAGAAACGTTGGGGTACTTAACGTCGTACGGTCCGGAGGGATAGGTAGTGGTTGAGGGGCTCAAGTGAGTTTGAGTCCAGGTAGCTCAGTCACTACGGTAGTCGGTAGAGTAGGAGACAGCAGGGGAAGAGGAAGACGGGGGTTAGGGAGGGTCGTAGTCTCAGAAAATGTTACTCAGTTGAGAAGTGTACTCCACCGGTTTCATGACCTCAAAGTCGAAATCGTAGTAAGGAAGGTTTCTTGTGGGTCCCGACTAGAGGAGATCCAACCTGACCAACCTAGAGGAACGTCAGGTTCTCTGAGAGTTCTCAGAAGAGGTTGTGGTGTGAAGTTTTCGTAGTTAAGAAGTCGCGAGTCGAAAGAAATATCAGGTTGAGAGTGTGGGTATGTACTGGTGACCTTTTTGGTATCGGAACTGATCTGCCTGGAAACAACCGTTTCATTACAGAGACGAAAACTTATATGATAGATCCAACCAGTATTAAAAGAAGGTTTCTCATTCACAGAAAATTAAAGTACCGAAGTCAGTGGTAGACGTCACCAAACCCTCGGGGTTTTTTATTTCAGACTGTGACAAAGGGGTAGATAAAAGGGTACTTCACTACCCTGGTCTACGGTACTAGAAGTAAAAGACTTACAACTCGAAATTCGGTTGAAAAAGTGAGAGGAGAAAGTGAAAGTAGTTCTCCGAAAAATCAAGGAGAAGTGAAAGACGGTATTCCCACCACAGGAGACGTATAGACTCCAATAACCGTAAAAAGGCTAGTTTGAACTAAGGTCGAACACGAAGGAGGTCGGGTCGCAAAGAGTACTACATTAGACGTATATTCAATTTATTCGTCCCACTGTTATATGTCGGAACTGAATGAGGAAAAGGATAAACCTTGGTCAGACAACAAGGTACAGATCAAGATTGACAACGAAGGACTGGACGTGTATCCAAAGAGTTCTCCGTCCAGTCCACCAGACCATAAGGGTAGAGAACTTCTTAACAGGTGTCAAATAACACTAGGTGTGTCAGTTTCCGAAACCGTATCAGTTATTTCGTCTTCATGTATAAAAAGACCTTGAGAAAACGAAAAAAATACTAGGTCGCCTACAACCGTTAAACTAGAGACCAAGGAGACGGAAAAGATTTTGGTCGAACTTGTAGACCTTCAAGTGTCAAGTGCATAACGACTTCGGACCGAACCACTTAAAACTCGTACTGAAATGATCGCACACTCTACTCACGTTAACACGTCATCAAACTCGTGACTATAGTAATGTTTTTCTGGATACGTTTAAAATCTTAAAATATATTGAAGATCTTACAATTATGATTACTGTAATCGGATATATGATATTGGTTCTTTACAAATAGTGGTAAGTAAACCATTACTAAGTATTTTACTTTTTGTGACCTGACGTAGTTTTAATCTTTGTAAAAGAGACACTTTCTCGGATTATCCTTCTACTTTTCTGTTCAACGTCTGGTACTCTTTATAAAAGTTTGGTGTCTAGGTCTTTCGTCATACATCGTATATTTTACATGGGAGTGATGTTATTTTTGTCATGTTTTGTTTCTTAAGTTAATCTTTTATTCGTTTTTTATATCTCTGTAAAGTTACTTCTCGTGTATCTCTAACGTTTATCTATAGACCTTTCTCTCAGTCTCTTTACGTTTATTTTTGGTATAGTTATAGTAATATGTAGAGGTCCTTACCGATTTTATTCATCACTGTTGTGTTTCACGACCACTTTTACGTCTCTTTCACCTAGAGTATTTGGAAAATTATCATGTCAATGAGACCTTTTTATCGAGTCGTCAAAGAGATTTTTGAATAGTACCTCGATGGTATAGTGAGTCATCAACGCAAGGAACCGAAAATAACGTTTCTTTACTTCTGAACACAAGTATCTTTGTGTGTTTGTGTTTAAATGTCGTCAAATAGACACTATTGGAGTTTGACGTTTAGTGGGTATCAAAAAAGTTACCGACAGGGAGTCACTCACTAAACACTTGTTTGACGCCGTGTAAGAATGGTGTCTTATGATGAACCGTCATTTTTGTTCTTTGATACCTATGTACATTGTTGGTCCTACTTAGAGGTCTTTTAATACGGATCACCCTTTTTTTTTTCCGTCGAAGTTTTGTAATGTTTGATATACCTAGATAAATTGTAAAAACTTTACTGTTCATGATATCTTTACCAATCCAATAAAACGATATCAAAACATTCTACAATGTAACCCTCTTTCGTCCCTCTCACATGTATCCTAAAGAAGAACATAATTTAGAATGAGGGCGTATCCTTAAAGTAACAACGAGTCAGAGATTCAGTACAGACTGTAAAACGTTGGAGTACTTAACGTTACGTGGTCCGAGAAGACAAGAGGTGATAGACGACCTCAAACGAGTTTGAGTACACGTTTAAACGACCTTGAGTACACTCAGCCACTACGGTGGGTTGTTAGAATAGGAGACGATGGGATAAAGGAAAACGGAAGTTCGAAAGGGTCTTCGTCTTAGAAAAGGTTACTCAATCGAGAAATATAGTTCACCGGTTTCATAACCTCG
Organism: Capra ibex; assembly: GCA_006410555.1. NCBI lineage: Eukaryota > Metazoa > Chordata > Mammalia > Artiodactyla > Bovidae > Capra > Capra ibex. The sequence goes on along the minus strand of SJYO01000647.1, from coordinate 38,995,392 downwards.
AAGTCAAAGTCGTTGTCAGGAATGTTACTTATAAGTCCCAACTAAAGGAAATTTTAATTGACCAAACTAGAAGAACGTCAGATTCCCTGAGAGTACTCAGAAGTCGTGGTGTTTTAAACTTTCGTAGTTAAGAAGTCCCGAGTCGGAAAAAGTACCAGGTTGAGAGTGTAGGTGTGTACTGATGACCTTTTTAGTATCGAAACCGACATACCTTGAGACATCCGTTGCACTACAGAGACGAACAATTATACAACAGATCCAAACAAGGAAAGGGAGGTTCCTCGTTCACAGAAAATAAAAGTCCGACGTCAGTGACGGGTGTCACTAAAACCTCGGGTTCTTTTATTTTAGACAGTGACGAAGGTGGAAAAGGGTAGAGAAACGGTACTTCACTACCCTGACCTACGGTACTAGAATACGAAAACTTACAACTCAAAATTCGGTCGAAAAAGTGAGGAGAGAAAGTGAAAGTAAGTCTCAGAGAAACCAAGGAGAAGTGAAAGATGGCACTCTCACCATAGTAGACGTATAGACTCCAACAACTACAAAGAGAGTCGTTAGAACTAAGGTCGACACTAAATAGACCAGACCATAAAACGTACTACATGAGACGTATCCTCAATTTACTTGTCCCATGATGTGTCTGAACACGAGGAAAGGGTTAAACTTGGTCTGTCACCAAGGTATAGGTCAAGATTGACGACGAAGAACTGGGTATGTCTCCAAAGAGTCCTCTGTCTATTCCACCAGACCATAAGGGTAGAGAAATTCTTAAAAGGTGTCAAACAACACTAGGTGTATTAGTTTCTGAAATCATATCAGATACTTCGTCCTCATCTACGGTCGATTGTAACCGTTAAACTAGAGACCAAGGAGACGTAGAATCTTTGTGTCGAACATGTAGACCCTCAAGAGTCAAGTGTTTAACGACTTCAGATCGAACTTCCACAAACTTGTATCGAACAATCGTACACTTTACTCATATTCACATACCATCAAACTTGTAAGAAACCGTAACGGGAAAACAACTCTAACGTGGATTCATGACGTAAAGTCTTGAGAAAACAACTGTTACTCCCGATAAAATAAAGAAGATTCCTTAAGCACGGACGTCATCATCTACGCTACCAGTCGACTTAATTTAAGTGGGTAAGGGTAAGTAAAATCGAGTGACTAAGGATTCTACAACTACAAGTTAGAACGGTAGAGGACAAACTGGTGAAGGTTTGGAACTAAGTACTTGAATTGTAAGGTCCAAGGATACGTTATAACAAGAAGTGTCGTCTCCTGAAATGAAAGGGGTGATCTGTGTAAGTGTCGACAATAAAGACGAAACCGGGTCGTCGAGGTAAGAAAGACCTCGATAATCATTAACGAGAAGTTAGAAGGGGTCATCGTATAACCTACGGACTGGACTGCTCCGAGTAGAAGGCCATAGTATAGAAAAACGGAAAAGTATGATAGGTACCTCACCCAACGGTAAGGGAGGAGGTTATCTGGTGTAAACAGTATTGAGAAGTGACACTGAGTGGGTAGAAACCACCGTGACGTTCTATACCGAGTATCGAAGTAGCTCAGTGTGTTCGGGGAAGCGATACTGTTCCGACACTAAGTACTTCCCCCGTATACTTAGACCTTAAAAGATTCCTATTTTTGAATTAATTGTTATATTTGTACACGATGAAAAAATTTTTAAAATGAAATAAAATGAAATGTTATGACATAACGAAAACGTACACGATGAAATTTTAAAATCTTATTTAGATAGTTTATGGACAGTCTACATATACGTTTTGTTAACTTTATATAACTTCTAATGTTTTATTTTACCTTATTTACTTAACCTTTAAAGTTAAAGTACTTTTAAAAAAGGTTTTAATTAGTTATTTTATACATGTACTTAGTTGCATAGTCGTTTAACGACCCCCTACTCCTCCTCTTTTATTACTCGACTACTATATTAAGTAATCTTTCTCGGTGTCGACTTTAATAAACCCTTTTCCTTTGTCTACCTTCCTCACACTGTAAGTTTTGGTTTGTCTATTCCGGTATATGTTGTTTGGGTGTCGTTTATAATAAGAGTCACCACTTTTTGACTTGTGTAAGGGAGATTACACCTTGTTCTGTTCCTACGGGTGAGACCGGTGATCATACGTTGTATCAAAGTCTTCAGGATCGATACCGTTAGTCTCTTCTTTTGTTTTATTTTCCTTAGGTCAATTCTTTTCTTCTTCATTTTGAGACTGACGTCCACTATACTATGATATGTATCTTTTGGGATTTCTATGATGTGTTTTACTGATTAGTCACTTCAATCATTACAGTGTCCTATGTTTTGGTTATGTGTCTTTAGTGAACGTAAGGATATATCATTGTTACTTTTTAGTCTTTCTTTTTAATTCCTTAGTTAGGGAAAATGTTAACGTTGTTTTTCTTATTTCATGGATCCTTGTTTGGAAGGATTTCTCTGTTTTCTTGAGATATGTCCTTTGATATTCTGTGACCACTTTCTTCAGTTTCTACTCTATTTGTCCACTTCTCTATCAGGGACAAGGACCCAACTTTCTTAGCTATAGTACTTTTACTTATTGGATGGTTTACGTTAGATGTTTAAGTCACGTTAGGGATAGTTTATTTGTTGACGTAAAAAGTGTCTCGATCATGTTTTTAAAGTGTCAAATACACCTTTGTGTTTTCTGAGACTTATCGGTTTCGTTAGAACTCTTTCTTCTTACCTCGACCTCCTTGGTTGGAGAACCGAAGTCTGATATAATATTTCAATGTCAGTAGTTCTGTCGTACCACGACTGTGTTTTTGTCTTTATATCTGGTTGTCTTGTTCTGTCTCTATTTGAGTACGTGTATACCCATGGATCAGAAACTGTTTCCTCCGTTCTTATATGTCGTCCCTTATCTATCAGAGAAGTTATGTACCACGATCCTTTGGACCTGTCCGATATACACTTTCTTACTTTAATCTTGTGAAGGATTGAGGTATGTGTTTCTATTTGAGTTTTACCTAATTTCTGGATCTACATTCTGATCTTTGATTTTTCGAGAATCTCCTTTTGTATCCGTCTTGTGTATCTAGTGTCGTGCTAGGAGATACTGGGTGAAGGATCTCATTACCTTTATTTTTGTTTTGATTTGTTTACCCCGGATTAATTTGAATTTTCGAAAACGTGTCACTTCCTTTAATATTTGTTCCATTTTGGGAGTCTTACCCTCTTTTATCATCATTTGTTTTATTGACTGTTTCCTAATTAGATGTTTTATATGTTCGTTGTCGTGTAAGTCGAACTATTGTTGTTGTTGTTTTTTTAGTTGTTGGCTTAGTTTTTCACCCGTTTTCTTGATTTGTATAAAGAGGTTTCGTCTGTATGTCTCTTTACGTCTAGTTTTGATACTACTCTATAGTGGAGTAAGACCGGTCTTTCCGATAGTAGTTTTTTTAGGTGTTTGTTATTTACGACCTCTCTCACACCTCTTTTCTCTTGGGAGAACGTAACAATCACACTTACATTTAACTATCTCGGTGATACTCTCATACCTTCAAGGAATTTTCTGATCCTTATTTGATGGCATACTGGGTCGTTAGGGTGACGGTCCGTATATGAGACTCCTTTGGTTTTAACTTTTACTGTGCACATGGGGTTACAAGTGACGTCCTGTTAAATGTTATCGAACCTGTACCTTCGTTGGATCTACAGATAGTCACCCACTTACCTTTCCTTCGACACCATGGATATATGTTGAGTCGGTATTTTATAATGAGTCGGTATTTTATTAACATAAACTCAGGTAAGATTACTCCACCTACTTGGAACTCGGATAATATGTCTCACTTCACTCAGTCTTTCTCTTTTCGTTTATAACATATAGTTACATAGATATATCTTAGATCTTTCTATCACGACTACTTGGATAAACGACCCGTCATTACCTCTACGTCTGTATCTCTTGTCTGGGCACCTGTGTCTACACACCCGTCCCCGTCCCTCCTGCCCCTCCCACCCACTTCCCTCCCTCTTAGTACCCTTGTATGTGTGGTGGTATACATTTTGTCTGTCGGTCACCCTTAAACGACATACTGAGTCCCTTGTAGTTGACCCCGAGGCACTGTTAGATCTCCCCTCCCTTCCCCACCGACCTTCCTCCTCCAAGTTCCCCTCGTCTACATACAAATGGATACCGACTACCTACGAATAGATACCGTCTTTGGTTATGTTATAATATTTCGTTAATAGGATTTAGTTTTTATTTAAATTTTTTTTGTCATCTCTACTTACTCCATGGTTCCAGGGGTCAATACAACATGTTAGAGGTCACTACGACGTCTTAGAGAGAGTGTAAACGTTCGAAACTTTCGAACTATATACAGTTGTGACTCATTACCCTTCTAGTATATTTTTTACCATGATTACCATGATTCCCAATAGGTATCCCCCTTTATACTTTAATCTAAGGTTGTAATGTGGTGTGGTCCGTTTCAGTTAAGGTACACCTTGTTCGTGAATTTATATTTTTCGTTTTGAGACTTTGAAACTATTCATTACTATCTCATAGACACTAGAATTCCGTCGTTTCTTAAAGAATATATTCTGTATATTCCATATAAAAATTAAATTGTTATAAGATCTATAAATTTGTAATATTTATTCCAAATTTGGATCGGTACGAGGAAATACATTAAGTGTTTCGTAGTGTAAGTCCTTTGTTCTTATGGTTTTCAGTCATTCTTTTTCTTTGTCAGGTTAATTTTTTTTTTACGTCCGTTTTCCATACCTGTGTGTTAAATCTCCTCTCCTTTATACTTAACGTAATTGTGTAAAGTATATAGTTCTTACTATATACTTCGAATGATTATGTATTTTGTATTTTTTACGTACATTTTGGTTATTATGACATGAACGATTTAATCGTTTTTAATTTGCCACAATGTATAGTTGTGACCACTTCTACACCTCTTTACTCTTGAGAGTTTATGACGACTACCCCGACAATTAACTATTTTGGTGAAGTGTTTATACTTATAAACACTTGGAGTTCACATATATGAAATCCCTTTACGAGGGTGTGCACTTAGACATCAGTGCATCTTAACGAATGGACGGTATGTAACCTTTCTTGGATTTATAAATTCATCTTCACATTCTTTTATGTAACACTATATAGGTCTTATTTGTGATGGTATTGTTGCCTTTTTTTGTCTCAATTTCGATGTAAATACTCTCGGCTGTTTGACGTTTGTGTTTTAAAACTCACCTTTACCTTGAACACAAGAAAGAGATATATTTCAATTTTCGTACATTTTGCAACGAGTTTTTAATGATATAAACCAAATATCTTGATAAGTATATCTTATGTCAATATTTTTACAAGTATCCTTAGTATGTAAACTTTGAATCCTATCACCAAGATGATTATCCTCCTCTATTCTCTCATGACCCCTCCATATGTGTCACCCGAAGTTTACTTTGAAATTATGTATAAAATTTTGATTTCTTAAATTTCGTAAAAAAATTTGATTTCATAATTTAAACTGTTTCTAAATTGTTTATAGTTTTGATCAAGTACTTACAAATCATGTAATAGGAAATGTGGGGAGATACGAAACGGCAATATATTGTTCAATTTTACGAATTGTTGGTTATACTATTTTATCACTTTTTTCTCTGGACAACATTCGACATTTAAAAAATTTTATTTACAAAGAAATATTTAGACAACAAAAGTACAAACAGGTTTAGGTAATGGTTTGGTTTTTTAACTTTTGTTTTCACGTATCTCTTAAGGACATCTACCGAAGAGGCGCATATCTGTACTTTGTAGTGTCCTATAAAGTTGTCTTACATTAGTTTATAAAATTGCAATTTTAGTATTTTACCGATAGGTGTTCTGAAAGGGAACCAGGTCAGCAATTCTGAGACGGAACGCCCCCTGAGAAATGGGGGAGAGGCGCAGATACGACCCTCGCAGTATGAAAGGGGGAAAAATTATTTGGGACAAACGAACGGTGGTACTCACAGACACACAAACACCTAAGGTAAGAAGGTGACGCACCTGTTCTTGGGGCTAAGGACGGAGTTCTCGTCGGGACTTTATACGCGCCTCGGCTTTGCGGTCCGGGACACGCAACGAGACGACGACCGCCCACCCGCTGCGACCGCGGGAGGCAGACGGCCCCTTGTGCCTCGGGGTGCGTAGGAGTTGCCCCATGGGACAGTCCGAGGAGATGGGTGCCTTAAAAGGTCCGTTCTTGTGACCTCACCCAACGGTAAAGGATGAGGTCCCCTAAAAGGGATGTGTCCCTAACTTGCCCGTCGAGAACACAGAGGGTGTAACCGTCCACCTAAGAAATGGTAACATGACTTGTCCTCCGTAACCGGTTTTTGAGTCATTTTATCTTAAGAAATCTGATGGAATTAATATAATTTGACATGACTAAATAAAATTACGAACAAAGGGTGAAATAGATTGATCTTTTGATTGTAAATGTTGTATAAAGGTCTATCACCAATAAAACTTTTAGTCTGTTAAATTAATAAGTTTTACAAATAGAAAAATTTTTATTATTTCACATGTGCCTTAATAAAGTCTATTTTCGTGTGAAAGTATTAATATAATTATATAGTCCCGAAGGGTCCACCTTGTCACCATTTCTTAGAAGGACGGTCTCGTTCTCTGTACCCAAGTTAAGTACCCATCCCTTCTAGGGAACCTCCTCCTTCGAAAGGGTCATAAGAACGGACCTTTTAGGATACCTGTCCCCTCGGGCCTCCCGACGTCAGGTACCCCAGTGTTTCTCAGTATATGTCAACTCGTGTGTGTGAATGAGTGAATGAATAATTATAGACTAGTGTCATGGACGGTTATCTATAACTAAAATTATTTATTAACCACGAATTATCCATGAACTATTATTTATATTGAAAAATTTTTAAAATGAATTTTTATAAGGAATTTTTTGACCTTTACCTTGACGGAATACTGGGTCGTTAGGGTGACGACCCGTATGTGTGGCTCCTTTGGTCTTAACTTTCTCTGTGTACATGGGGTTACAAGTAGCGTCGTGACAAATATTGTCGGTCCTGTACCTTCGTTGGATCTACAGGTAGTCGTCTACTTACCTATTCTTTCGACACCATGTATATGTGTTACCTCATAATGAGTCGGTAATTTTTCTTATGTAAACTCAGTCAAGATTACTCGACCTACTTTGACCTCGGATAATATGTCTCACTTCATTCGGTCTTTCTTTTTGTGGTCATGCCATATCATTGTGTATATATACCTTAAATCTTTCTACCATTGCTATTGGGACCTACGCTCTGTCGTTTTCTCTGTGTCTACATATCTTGTCAGAAACCTGAGACACCCTCTCCCTCTCCGACCCTGCTAAACCCCCTTACCGTAACTTTGTACATATTATAGTACATTCTTTACTTAGCGGTCAGGTCTAAGTTACGTCCTATATCCTACGAACCTCGACTATGTGACCCTACTGGGTCTCCCTACCATACCCCTCCCTCCACCCTCCCCCCAAGTCCTACCCCTTGTGCACATATGGGCTCCGCCTAAGGACAACTACATACCGTTTTGGTTATGTTATAACATTTCATTAATCGGAGGTTAATTTTATTCATTTAAATTTAAATTTTTATGTTATTTTATTTTATTTCATTTTTTCATTTGATAAGATAATCATTATGTCGTAACACTAAACTAAACTGAACTAAACATAAAAGTCCTACCGATTACTATAATTGGTAGAAAACACACAAATAGATAAATAGATGGTAGGTAAATGAAATAACAAGTAAAATTTAACCTGTAAAAAAAATAGTAACTCAAAACTCAAAAAATATATAAGACACACGGACATATATAAGGTTACTGTCCTACCCCTTCCCGGAGGTTAAGGGGTCCAGGTCAAGAACCCAGTTGACCGTCAGTACAGGAGATCTAGTCCCTAGGGGTCGGGGTCAGAACCAGGTACCGGACAATCCTCGATCCGACGTGTCGGACTCCACTCGGTGTCCTCTCGTTCGCCTCGAAGTAGACACAAATATTGCCGGGAGGTGGTGAGTCTAATGGTGAACTCTAGTGTTTACTACCACCGGAATTTTGATACGAACTCTTCTGAAATTTCGAGGTATGACAGACTTAATTTCAGTCCCGTCTTAGGGACTCTAACGGTGTGTTCGTGACTTTTGAAGGAAGGTAAAGGTTGTAGGAAAGAAACACTTCGTCCCAAAAGACGTCACTTTATTGGTTTTATAATACCTCATCTGGTCTGTATTCTTTAAGTGAAGTCCCCAGTGGTAGAGGGTAGTGAGGGTCTACCCTAGTTGATCAACGTCCTTTTGTTCGAGTCCCGAGGGTGTCTAAGGCGTAATGCCACTCAACATGTTAATAAAGTAATATATAGTGTTACATTATTATATCTTTCTTTTACCTGTTATTTATGTCACGTGAATGTCGTAGGACTGTGATGAGAAGTGGGGATAGGTACTGTTCTTACAGGAGGTACTTTGACCGGGGTCCACCCTGAGCTTTGAGTTACTAATTTTTTTTACAGGTTTTTTCGACCCCTGACGACGAGATCTACTGGAGGACGTTGTGTCTTGAAATAGTCTATGTTCAATTATCGGAAAGTTTATAATAAAGAATCAGAACTACTCCACATTAACTAATTAGAAAGGAAAATACCTAACACGTAAATCACAGTTTAGATTCTTGAGTAACGAGAGGATTTAACGGATTCAAAAGAAGATAAAAAAATGTAGATTTTCAAAGTATCAATATACAACATATAAATACAAATACTGGGCTCAATTACAAAAATCCTCCACATTTCAAATCCGGTTAAGGTAAAACGAACAAACGGATATTTACAGGTTCATAAGGAAGTGGTAAATAGTTTTTGCGACAGGAAGAAGGTAACCTAACGATAGTTAAACGGTTTTATTGCTAGGGGTGAAACTGGTCCCCAGGAAACCATCAGTATAATAGGAAGTCGACGTGAACTGGACTGACCAGACCGAGAAAGGGGTCTACGCGACAGAGAGAAAGAGAACGTAAGGACCATGGTGTGAGACTTCTAAAATGAGACGTAGTAGACAAGAAAGTCGGAGACAATGTTCAAATAGAAGAAAATGAACAGGAAATTTATGAGTTCCGGGAGAAAGGGACCTATTGATTTGAGGACCGTAGTTAATGGTAGACATAAGATTACGTCACCTTTTTAAAATGAAGAGTGTTGGACGGACTGAGAGACGAGATCAGTTTATCAGACCAACAAAGAACTTCTGTCGTTCAAGTAAGAACGGAGGGACGGAAACGTAAGTGTCAGAATGGACGGTCCTTAGGTGAGAACCGTCTCAGGAGACAGAGCGACGAAGAAAAATAAGTCTATAAGAGGTTTTACAGTGAAAGAGTATCTATGAAACGAACTGGTCGTAAAAATACTGTCGTGGTGGTTGTGCAAGTAGTGGAACAACGAAACATAAAGAAGTGTCGTCAAAAAAGGTTGAGTATGAAATGGCATCTAAACAGACAAATCTTACATTTGGGGTCCTACCTTGCCTCTAACAATGAAACAAGTGATCACACAAGAATCACGTATCGTGTATCATCCATGAGTCATCAATAAACAACTTTTTTATGAACATCGTTTCTCCCTTTCTTTTCCGTAACGACAGACATGTGTCTAGGACCTAGACAAAAAAGAACGGTTACACTTGAACCTATCCGATGAATAAAAGTTTAAAGTGTAAACGTTGTCTCAATGATACTCCTTATTCACTTTACTAAGAACATTTTCACGACTCGTCTTACGGATCATGGGACGTCTTTATGTTTTTATATTATATATATATATAAAAAAAAAGGAAAAGTGTCTTATTTGTAAGAAGGGAAGGAGGATAATTGTCATTAAGGTGTTTTCTACTCCAACGCCAGACAAAGAGTGCTTTCCATGGAATCAAAACCGATTATCACATCATACTGAGACAGTTGACATGTAAAGATAAAGTATAAAAAGTATTCTGAATTACAACAGACAGGTACGGTGACACTCCTACGACCTGCGATAGAAACAGACTTTATTGGGGAGAAAATTAACAGGATTAGGAAGGAAACATTCCGAAAAATTCTCGTGAGATCCATAACTAAGACAATACGGTTCATCACTTGTTCAGAAGTTCACATATGGTATACTAAATGTTAAAACATTCTAACTTTTCTATAAAAATTTTACTCTGAAGTCGAAAGATTAGGAGAGTCAGAAAGTGAGTATATAGGCAGGAAGACTTTCGATATAAAAAAAACGACGGAACTAGATAGTAGGATGATAGTACTGGTCTCGATGTACCCCGAAAAGACCACATCTTCACAGACAAAACATAGTTAATAACAGTTTGCCTCCATCGGATCTTCACTCACCGTGTATTTGACCTCCCTTTCAAATTTTTTAAAAAAATTATTTATACTAGAGGAAGAGATGGAGGTGAGGATGAAGGAAGAGGAACCCTTTTGGACAAAAACCTTCTTTCTTAAAAAGAAAAATAAAAGGACGACCTAATAGAGGTATAGAAAATAGACTGTTTCTAAAGACTTAGGGGACACTTAGGTTCGTTCTACAAAATAACGAAGTGGCAGAAAGTTCTGTTGTAGAAAGTTGCAAAAAGTCCAGTTGTAGAAAGTTGTAGAAAGGGTTCTACCGTTACCCCTCGAGTCTCAAAGGTGGTTTACGTGTGTCGAACTCAACACAAGGAGTAACATTTTACTAGACGATAAAGCAAGGTGGGTATCGGTGGGTGATAAAGAGATGATACCCCTATCTATAGTCTTAGTTCGGACATCCGTGACGGCCTAATTAGAGAGATTAGAAACATTTGCGATAGGAAACCAATAGAGTCACTATACTAAGTCATCGAAGTCACGTAGAGGCAAAACAAAGTCAAGGTCTTCGTTTAGTTGTCTGAGTATGAGTTCTGGAATGTATTTATCTCTCAGTCAACCAATTTGTATACGGGTGCACAAGACGAGGTACAGTGGTACTCGAGACCGATAAGTAGTCGTCGTGGTACGGACATTAAAGGGTACACAAAGTGATTTGTAGACATAGACAGAAGAAGAAATTAACAGTTACAGAAGAGATATGAAACTCCCGGTTACGTTCGCGATGGTAGAGATTTCTGTAGATAAAATTGGATGAAGTTTTACCCTTTCCTCATACAGTTCCGACGTATGACAGTGGGAAGAATAAATTGAATATACGTCTCCTGTAGTACGTTTTACACCTGACCTACTTCGTGTTCGACCTTAATTCTAAAGGCCCTCTTTATAGTTATTGGAGTCTATACGTTTATTGTGGTGGGAAAACCGTCTTTCGTTTCTCCTTAATTTGTCGGAGAATTACTTCCACTTTCTACTCCCACTCTTTCGACCGAATTTTGTCGTAAGTTTTGTGATTCTAGTACCGTAGACCAAGGTAGTGAAGTACCGTTTATCTACCCCTTGTTACCTTTGTCTTCGTCTAAAATAAAAGAACCAAAGGTTTTAGTGACATCTACCACTGACGTAGGTTCTTTAATTTTCTACGAACGAGGAACCTTCTTTTCTGGTTGGATCTATCGTATAACCTTTCATCTCTGTAGTGAAACGGTTGTTTCCAGACATATCAGTTTCGATACCAAAAAGGTCATCAGTGCATACCTACACTCTCGACCTGTCATTTTTTCCGACTAACGACTTCTTAACTACAGAAGTTTGACACTACGACCTCTTCTGAGAACTCTCAGGGAACCTGTAGTTCCTCTAGGTTGGGCAGGTAGGATTTCCTTTAGTGGGGACTTATAAGTGACCTTCCTGACAACGACTTCGAGGTTATGAAACCAGTAGACTAGGTTTCTCGACTGAGTAACCTTTTCTGGGACTACGACCCTTTCTAACTTCCGTCCTCCTCTTCCCTCCACTGTCTCCTACTCTACCGACCTACCGTAGTGACTGAGTTACCTGTACTCAAACTCGTTCGAGGTCCTCTACCACCTCCTGTCTCTTCGGACCGTACGACGTCAGTTACCCTAACGTTTCTCAACCTATACTGACCCACTGACTTGTTGTCGAAGTATAAAATATTAAGAGAAGTCCAAAAATACTGTGTTTGAAATACAAAGGTGAGTCACAATTTAAAGAACTCTTTGATTTATATACCACAACCACACTAGTTATACACAAGTTACTTAGTTACTTTGTTGAATCTTAAGTAACACAGTTTCTTCCTTTTATTTTATTTAATTTACCGAACCATTAGCAAAACTTAATTGTGGTCGAACTGTAAGACAATATGCCCGTAGTACGAAAATCGTTCACTTATGGATCATACTCCGATACCAGACAATCTACAGGTTGTTACAATCGTCCTTCGGGATTGCTGTATTTGAAATGTTCTCCTTTATTCAATAAAGTCATGCAGGTCGTTAAAATTAGTACAAAAAAGTGAAGGTTTCTGATAGTGAAAGGTGAAGGAAAGTATAAAAGGACATCTTAGTGTCGAGAGGTGTTGAAAAGTGATCATAAAGTTATTTATCGAAATTTATATCAGATAATTTTTAATAAATATCTGATCCAGTATAACACTCACAAAGGTACCCTGACGTGACGAAGGACAATCTTATTTTAGTTACCTTTATAACAGTAGTATTAGAAAGTGAAAGTCCAGTGAGTAAAACCACCACAATATCAAAAAGTTTCTGTGACCTTCAATAAAATTCTTTTCATCCCTTCAATAAGTCCTACAAGTCTCTCCTTTAATTTTCTTTTATAGGGTTGTCTTTATGCAAACGATAACAATTGTAATTTGTCTTCCCATCTTAAAAGAATTCAGTCTCCGTGAAATTACATTTTGAGTGAAATCATATTTTGAGAGGAATTTAAATATCGTGTAATATCTCGGATTTCGCGAAAGTGTTGATAATAAAGTAAACTAAGAGTCTGTGGGACCTTCCGTCCACCTTTTTAATAACAGAAGTGAAACGTCGATTTCTTTAACTCCAATACTTTACGAATTAATGAAACGTTTATGGTGTACCTGAAAATGACCGTCGAGTATGAAACCATCCATCTTAAGAAATATTTATAGGTGGTTTGTAATTTTTACGATGGACCTTAAGAGATTCGACAGATTCGGAAGAAGGGACTGAGAGAAGTCCATTTTATAACTCATTAAGAGAAGGAGACAGACCAATGGACATTCAGGATAACAATGTCTCTTGAAGGTCCCTAGACATCTAAGGAAGGTGTTCTTGACCAACCCATCGGGTAAGAGTCTACTTACTTTTAACCCTTAGAGACCAGTATAGTGAGTTTCTCGTCGATATTTAAGAATTTCGGGTAGAGTGTGAAGACGTCTGGACGGACGGTAAGTTCGAACCGGTAGGGGAGTCTTTTGTTGGTACCCTGACGTAAGAGAAAGAACAACTACTGTATATTATTGTATAAGTCACTTAATTAACAATTTACTTTTTAGGTCACGGAACATCAGTGAAGTTTCACATGTAAACCTTTGTCTTGAACCTGACAATGTATCGAAGTAATTCTGGAAGTCGGCAATCAGGGTCAGGACCGCGGTTTAAAAGATCCGAAGTAAAAAAAAAGGGGGTTCGGATTTTCCTCTGTAAACTGGGAAGGTCACTAATATCTCGAAAAGACGAAGATTTACAAAATCTTCGTAATATAGTACCCAATAAGTAATATTAGGATACTCCGACTACTTTGAATAACATTTAATGGGCACTACCTTCTCTTTTTAAATTGAATCTCTCCAATACACTGTGGGGTTCCAATATGTTTATTATTTAATTCTGGATTTCGACGGGGTCTCTAAAAATTGTATATAAAGGTTGAGATTTTCAGAGTCTAGATGAGTCGAGACGTTAAAAGGTAGTTACACTAATATATTTAGTACTGTGGAAGAAGGTACGAGAAATCTTTATAATTACTTTTCCTGTACTGGATGTCAAATAATTGACTCGTGTAATTATATAACTTACTTCCTAAAAAAAAAAAAGGTGTACCTCAGAAACCTCGTTACAAAAGTTAAAGTATACGTTAAAGGACCGTCGTTCACCTGTTTCGTCCATTCGAGGGAGTCTTAACCTACTTTGTAAGGTCTTATCTTCTTATTGATCTACTTTGACCCCTTTCTGAGTAGGACTGTTTGAACTCTATCTTAAGATTTGTACAGAAATGTCTAAGACGGATTACTACGAACAGAGAGGGAGTTTCCTTACTCGGATGTTGTCTTACTTATTGGAAGACCCAGTTCTTAAAGAGTACGTTTATGAACAAATTTGTCAAAATTTTATCCGAAATAAAAGTCACAATATATTAAGGGAGTGGTCCGATGAGAAGTATTACTCATGATCCAACCCTGACCCACTACCGGACCATAACTCGGGAATTCCGACTCTGTCCAACGGTTATATATAAGACTAAACTCAGTCACCCTTAGTTTTCACAACATCAAGGCGTCTACAAGATAGGCGTCAGTAGACCCGTTTTCACGACGCTGAGTAAAACGAACACACAAACTTCCCGTGAACAGACATTGACTATCTTTTTTGCAACACTGTTAGTGTCTACTTTCAGATTTCTGAGACACTGTCGTCTTTGAGTATTGACGACTTCTTCCGAGGGATACTGATACCAAACTCCTTGGAGCCATCTCCCCTCAGTACTTCAGAATCGGTGTCGAAAGGTATGATCCAAACACAAAACCTTTTTCTTGAAGTCGAACGTTATGTAACTAAATTGTGGTCGGTGTGAGTGGTGGGAGTCGAACCTCTTTCGTCCTAAAACCAAGTTCTCCATACTTTTCGAAAAATTCCTCAAACCACGTCGACGACAAAAGACAATTACACGGTTCAAGTTAAAATTTGACTCTCCTTTCCCCTCTTTCATCTTAACGTAACACCTAACTATTGAACTGTATCAAATTACATAAGTATTTTCGTCATAATTATTGTTCCGTGAAACAGTAGGTGCACATTTTAAATGAGTAAGGATCCTGTCTCCATACCTCTTAGAACACTACTTTTATGGACTGTGTTTAAAGTTGGTTTCGTTTCTATATATCTATTTATTTCTATAAGTTGTTACCTGTTAGTAAAAAGGATCTCTTTACAAATCTTGTTTACGAGACTACTGGCTTTTTATAATAGAAGATTTGTAAAGGTTAAAGTTTAAAGGTATTCCGAAGTCTCTTTTATTCGGATCAAAAGGATTTAAATACTTTGATGACTGTAGTTGAACTTTCGTATAAGATGTTCGCTACGAGAAACTTTTTTCCGTCTGCAGACATTACACAACAAAACGTTCTAAGGAACCCGATTTTGAATCACTTTAACCGTGGAGAGAGAGTAAGAAAATCTTCGTCTCTTCTTTCAGTCCAACGTTATAATGTACCGAGAGACAGAACCGAGATTTGAGGTCTTTAATGGTAGTCGTAGTGTGGGTCTAGTGAACAAACCAGTACGTCTCTTCTTGAACCTTTCTACTTTCTTTTATAATCGAGGGTATTATACGAGTTTACTGGACGTCGTACCTAAAGGTTTAACAAGGAATGTATATAACATAAGTATGCTTGAAGTCCATAAGGTCCAGTCCATCCCACTTGAAAGGGTTCTGACCTATACTTCAAGCCTGGGAAGGAAGGGAAGTGTTGTTGTTTTGTCTATTTCACAAACAAACAAACAAACAAAAAGAAAAAGAAAAAGGTCGTTACGGTTCTTTTGGGTCCATCCGATATGTCCAGTAAATCTAATACTGGGAGGACTCTTTAAGTAGGTCGGTGTCTCTAGGAACGATTAATATAATAACAAGAGATGTTGGAAGTAAAAATTGACTACGTTGTAATTAAGTACTTTTAGTGAAATTTAGAGATTGGTAGATCACCCAAAACAACTTTGTAAGACAGAGGAGGTCAAGATGGAGGTATCGTCCGTCCCATAAGACTCTCAATCTTCGTAGTAATAAGTCCCAGTCCAAAAGTCGACTTCTGGACCGTAGTGGACGGAACATTCGGACCTCGTTTTTTGTCAAGGTGACTTTAAATCGGAAAAGTTTTTGAATGTTATAGACGGGTCAGAACTAGTACACAGGTGAGAGTAGTAAAAGGATGGACGGAAATCTTGAACCAGACTTTTGATTTCGTCGTAGAGATTTCCGTACTCAAAGGAAAATTGTTACGTTCCTTAGGGGTCAGAGATGTATTGATCTGAAATACTCCTACTATGAGTCCTTGGATCTACATTTGTTCAAGTGGGTCCATTGAGGATATATACGATCAGACTCCTGGTGATGGAGGCAGGTGTCAAGACAACAGAACGATTCCTGACTTGTAGAACCGACAGACGTTAGAGACGGATGACCCTATGTAGTCATCTAGGTAGCCTAGGGACCAGACCTCTGAGTAGTCTCAGTTGGGATTTACTCGACGTAGCCAGACCTATTGGGTCGAGTCGACGGGTGTGAAGGAGAGAGGGCCCGGTCAGGACGGAAGAGAGGAGAGGGGTGGGTAGTGTACCCGTCTCGGAGACGTCCGGTTTCAAGGCTTTAGGGTCCACTGAGAGTTACAAGAAAAGGAATTATGTAAAGAGAGAGAGAGAGAAAAAATTTAAGAGGAAAGAGAACATGGTAAGACTACAAATCTCAGGAAAACAGAAATCGATGGTCGTCGGTCCGACAACGTCGACACACGACGTACTATTGTAAAGATGTAAAGGTGTCCCCTTAAAGTGTTGGTTGAGTCTTCACATCGGTTCTTTATGGTACTATCCCTTAAAGGAAGAAAGAAATAGTAAGTAATCAGTGTACATCCTCTACTGTAATTTGTCTCACACGACTTAACATGACTATTGAAAAATGTGGATAAACGTAGAACTACAATCCAAGGGTAAACGATATGTTCGGTCGAATGAGGAGTTTTACGTCCAATATTGGGTAACCACCAAATACCTTAGTTAAATACTGAGGGATAGTCGTGAATCGTTTATCTTATTTATTCTTTATAGTCTAAAATAATGTTTATCCTTCTCATTCATAATACATACTCTCATAAAAGTATTTACACACACACAGACACACTTATAACCCCGTACTATCTTTCACAAAATTAAAAATCAGTAAAAGACTTGAACATTTTTTACAGTTTCGGTACAGAGATTTAAAATCTCCTAATCGTGATAGAAGACGTTCTGTGTCACAGAAAAATACAATTTCGACAGAGAGGTCCCTTGGTTCGAAGACATAAAAAGAAGGGTTTATTTCGTACACAAGACAAGTCAACTGTATTTAGTCAGTCTCGAATTTGAGAGGTAGAACTACGACAAAGTGATTTAAATTCTCTTTATATTTTACAACTGTGCGTGATAAATTAGATGATGAAGTGGTAGAATGACAGTCAAAAAAGTTGACATTTTCATTTCTATATTTCTGTCCCAGAAACCATTTCTAATTTACTCTATTTAACGTAGTTCATGACGCTTAGGTACAAATCGTGGGTCCTGGGTTGTTCTTTACAGTCGTAAGCAGTAATAATACCATAAGTTAATATGTTCAGTAATAATAATAGTATAAGTCACTGTCTTTGGTCTATATCAACGATCGAGTCTAGTTACGTTTATCTATCTTTTTTTTTTTTTTTCGTTGGTCGTGGTTTTAGAACGTCAACTTTTGACAACATTTAAACAAGTTTCCAAAAGTCTTTCCGAAGAATCTTTCAGAGTCTCCCGTTAAGTTCCTTTCCAAAGGCAAGTACTGGAACGGTCTGACAACTTTTAATTAATTGATGACTTATAGTCGGTTTTGTTTATACCTGTTGGGGGAGTCTAGATTCTTACGTGTTATGAGATTTGACTCATAGACTCCAAGATTAAGACTGTTGGTACCCCCTCTCTCCGTCTTTATCTCTCTCTCCTTCTCTCTCTCCGGATGTTGTGAAATTTTGACTAAAATGAAATAATTAGGTAACAGCAAAGAGAGACACGTAGAAAGAACAGGTAAATTGAGACGTTTCTGTGTTCGACCACACATAGAAGCCGCTAGTGGTACAAACAAACGATATCGGATCGGAAATAAGGTCCACGACACTCAGTGGTAGTCACACTAATTCATAGACCGTCACCCATACTTAAATGTCAGTGGCAGAAGATGACGAGACACAAGTGGGGACGGACAAAAGACCTACACACACCGACCCTTTTGGACTACAAGGAGGGTGTCGGACCTGGGAACCTCTGTTACAATAAATTTTATTCAGTAAGTATAACGAAGTACAAATCCCTTAAATTCTCTTCATCTAAAATTACAACAGATATTTTCGGTTCAACTGACTGTCGAAAACTGACGGGTCACCATTCCGAATAATTTGTTAATAAGGTAACACAAAAGTTATTCCGGTAAGTCGACGGGTCCGAACGACATTAGTCACCCCTTAGAGTGAGTTTCCGACGACGACGACTAACCTTGCAAGTTCGTATCTTTTCCTTTCATTACTAACAAAATATTAGTCAGACTGAGGTAAATTAATTTACAACCTACACTTTAATTCCATCCCCCTCTTCGTCTCAAGACTCTTTCTTTTCTGACTCTTTTTACGTGATTGAGTTCTTCACTGTCTTTTATCGAGTTAAGATAGTGTCTGGATGAAGTCTCTATGTGACGTCTGGGATAAGGTCTGGTGGTGTTAACTCGTTTATAACGTTATTTCACCCAGTGTACTTAAAAAACCAAAGGGTCATGTATATTTTTCAGCACAAATGTGATACGACAATACGATATCAGACTTCATCCGTTATCGTAATACAATTTCATTTTATTTGATTTTTTCCATTTTTTTTCTTTTGTTATATATATACAATTTATTTTGTATGACGATTTTTACGATTGGTAGTAGACTCGGAAGTCACTTAGTATGTGAAAAACGACCACTCCTAGAATGGAGTTACGACTGTCGCTAATTAACTAGTACCCGAAGGGGCCTTCGAGTCACCATTTCTTGACCGGACGTTGCGCCCTCTGAGCCTCTGTGACCAACCTAGGGACCCAGTCCTTGACTTACGTGGACTAGTACAGACTAAACCTTCGATTCTTCCCAACCCGGACCTACCCTTCAATCATGAACCTATCCTCTGTGGACCCTTACGACCCATGATATCCGAAAACCCCGAAGGGGCCACCAAGTCACCATTTCTTGGGTGGACGGTTACGTCTATCTACGTTCCCTGAGCTCAAACTAGGGACCACGTGTGAGTGACTAACCCAACCACCAACGACTTCCAACCCCACCGGTACCGTTGTAAAAATTTCATTCTGTTGTCACGTCTAACGGTGTAAGAAACTGAAAGGGCAACTACTTACTAAAGAGACGTTGTACATTACAATAAACTATCATAAAATGGGTGTCATTTTGAAGTGGTCCTCATATAAGGTAGAGTTTTTTTGGTGAAATAAACGACTAAGTATTCTTCGTTAAGGAATGGACAAATTCAAAATAGTATTCTAACGTCGTTAAGTCAGTATGGGAGTCCGAGGAGAAGATTAAGTTCAAGACACCGACAAAGATAGCATAGACGTTAATCAAATGAAAGAGGTAACTTCAGAACTTGGGGTCCTCCAGTAGGTACTCCCAATCTTAGTTGAAGAAGGTTTGAGGACAATTATAATTATAAAACTGGAGGAGGGTCCTTAGTGTTTACAAGAAGTATCGTAGGTCTTTCCACGTAGAAAAGGTCTTCCCAAGTTACCTAGAACGGGTCTAGGTAGTCTCTTTAAAATAGATCCCGTCGACATTGGAACAATTTACATAAAGAATTTATTATTCTGAGTCAAGTCAACAAGTCAGTACAGGCTGAGAAACACTGGGGTAGTTGACGTCGTGTGGTCCGAAGGGATAGGTAGTGGTTGGGAGTCTCGAACAAGTCTGAGTGCAGGTAGTTCAGTCACTACGGTAGGTTGGCAGAGTAGGAGACAGTAGGGGAAGAGGAAGATGGAAGTTAGAAATGGTGGTAGTCCCAGAAAAGGTCACTCGGTCAAGAAGCGTAGTCCACCGGTTTTATAGCTTGTAAGTCTAAGTTGTAGTTAGGAAGGTTACTTATTAGGTCCTGACTAAAGGAAATCCAAACTGACCAACCTAGAGGAACGTCAGGTTACCTGAGAGTTCTCAGAAGAGGTTGTGGTGTCAAGTTTTCGTAGTTAAGAAACCGTGAGTCGAAAGAAATATCAGGTTGAGAGTGTAGGTATGTACTGATGACCTTTTTGGTATGGAAACTAATCCACCTGGAACAACCGTTTCTTGACAGAGACGAAAAATTATACGACAGATCAAACCAGTAGCGAAAAGAAGGTTCCTCATTCGTAGAAAATTAAAGTACCGACGTCAGGGGTTCACGTCACTAAACCCTCGGGTTCTTTTATTTCAGACAGTGACAAAGGTAACAAAGGGGTAGATAAACGGTACTTTACTACCTTGGTCTACGGTGCTAGAATCAAAAGACTTACAACTCAAAATTCAGTTGAAAAAGTGAGAGGAGAAATTCTGACCTTTCAACCTCAATGAGGAACTGGGTGACCGACGTCCTACCTACAACACAATCGTCCGTAATTTTATAATTAGAGTAACATGTCGAGGTAGTTTGTGAAACTTACTCGTCCACACAACAGTTACTTGTCATTACAAAACTTTCCCTACAAAAATAAAACTCATTACCCAGTGTTTCATCCGAATTTTTTTCATTTGGTATAATATTTGTCCGTGTGATAGTAAATCCGACACAATAAGGTAAGTATCACTTGTCTCTCTCATCTAAATTAAGAGTTCCTACAATACGAAAAGTCTCACCATTTATTTGAGACCCAAGTTGAAGTTCAGTGACCGAAGTAATCGGGGATTGTTCTTTCAATCGGACAGGAAACTTCAAAATTACAGCCCGTAACTGAAGAGGAGAGATCGATACTTTCAGGATCTACCGTGGACGAAGGTTACATTCCGACAAAGTAGATGTAACTTTTAAATAAAAAATCACATCGGTGGGAGTAAGAAATAGAATCAATGTAGAAGACCTATTGAAAGACGTCGAAGATGTAGTCGTGAACGACGAAATGGAACATGACAATACACAATTTACAGTACTGAGACGTTCGGAGTCTGAAAGAAAACGTCGAAGGTGTGAAGAGAGTCGGAAGTATATTAAGTTCCCTCAATCCCGGAACAAGATCTAACCAAAACCGAATTCTTTCACGACTTCGATAAACTAATAGATAGGTCTGTGATTTTGAAAGAAGTATAGTCGTTTTTCCGATACGGTAAACACACGAGTGATGCCATCGTGAAACTTAGAGAAAGTTCTTGAAAAGGAAACTTAAGTGTCGATAGAGTCGAAAACTGTTCGAAAGGAGTGATTCGTATTCGTAAAGATCGTAATTAAATTCCACTCTGAGAAGGAAAGTGAACATGTGAATCTCCGGTAACATCCAAAAATAATTGACCGGATTAAAGTCATAAAGACACAGAGTCCCTTATCCCTCCGGGTCCCTCTCCCTCTCTGTCCCTTTACCGGTCGGTCACCTCGTCAGTCTTGTGTAAGTAAATAACTAATTCGAGTGACAGAATGTACCCATGACAAGGACCGTGGAGTTTTGTTAGTGTTGTCGGAATAGTTTTAGTGACTGGTATCTAGTGGGATTGTTTATTATTACCTTTTCAGACTCTTTCACGTCCTTAGTGGTTCTGCCCTACGTCTCTGTGGTTCACTCGTTTACGACAATCATTTCTTGTGACTCCCCGAACAGACCAGTCCCAACGGTATTCGGAAGTTAAACACTTTTTACGTCATAGACGTTTCGTCTCCTTTCCCCTCGTGTGTGTAAATTTTGTCAAGATCGTCACTACGATTACACAACGATTACTTCTGGAGGTTCTTCGTACGTCTCTGTGTCTCTTTACGTCTGTAGATTTGATTCCGTTTCCACCTCTGCGTTCGTCTATAACAATCAGTTTTCTCTTACGTGTCCCTGTTGTAGTGACCATTTTGATCCTCTTATTATTTGTGCCACCGAGTTTGTATTTCTTAGACAGATTTTACGTCCTCTGGGCCCAAGTTAGGGACCCCGTCCTACCAACGGACCTCTTCCCTTACCGTTGGGTGAGGTCATAGGAACGGACCTCTTAAGGTACCTGTCCCCTCGGACCGCCCGACGTCAGGTACACCAGCGTTTCTCAAACTGTGCTGACTCACTGATTGTGAAAATGAAAGTTATTTATAGTAACTAGATCTTGTACCACAAGATTAACTCATCCATAAAAACAAACTATGAACCAACTAGGGTATTTATGTAATATTTCAATGTGTAAAACCAAACGATAGGAAAATTTCCGTGTCCTTCCATTGTCTTACAAGGATTTAAAGAATTTGGATGGACGAATTGGGTTCTACTGGTGGATTGCACATAATGTTGGTAGTGGTGGACGACAAGTCCATGGGTGTGACGTCGACTCATGAGTCGTGTGTGTACTTCCCTCGGGTGTGATTTCCGACTCGGTGGGGTACCCTTTCTATCTCACGGTAATCTTTATATTTCAGTATATTATGTCTTACCGAAACCCCCCCTTACCACTACAAATTTACGACGACGGACCCTAGTGCGTTGTTAAAGGAAAAGAGAAAAGTCTAGTGATACAATTTTAATATTGATTTGGACTCAAATTTGTCATAACTGGTTAATTTAATTATTGGATAATTGTAATTTATTTTTGATATTTTTTATTCCGATCTTGTACTTACGTTTGTAAGATTAAGTACTTAAGTTCTAAGTATTTGAAATCGGTTACACACAAGACAGCGGTTAATGACAGGTTGAGAAACACTGGGGTACCTGACGTCGTATAGTCCGAAGGGACAGGAAGTGACAGAGGACTTTAAACGAGTTTGAGTACAGGTAAGTCAGTCACTACGGTAAGTCGGTGGCAAAGGAGACGACGGGGGAAGAGGAGGAAGGGAGTTAGAAAGGGTTGTAGTCCTAGAAAAGGTCACTCAGTCGAGAAACGTAGTCCACCGGTTTCAAAGCGTCGAAGTCGAAGTCGTAGTCAGGAAGGTTACTTATAAATCCCAACAAAAGGAAATCCTATCTTTCGAAACAACAGGAACGACAGGTTCCGTGAGAGTTCTCAGAAGAGGTTGAGGTATTAAGTTTTGGTGGTCAAGAAGACGTGAGTCGGAAGAAATACCAGGTTGAGAGTGTAGGTATGTATTGATGAACTTTTTTGTATCGAAACTGATATGTATGACAAAAGTCATTTCACTACAGAGACGAAGAATTATAACACAGATCCAAACAGTATCGAAAGGAAGGTTTCACGTTC
Organism: Capra ibex; assembly: GCA_006410555.1. Taxonomy (NCBI): domain Eukaryota; kingdom Metazoa; phylum Chordata; class Mammalia; order Artiodactyla; family Bovidae; genus Capra; species Capra ibex. Next base: position 38,971,968 of record SJYO01000647.1, on the reverse strand, counting down.
ACAGAAAATTAAAGCACCGACGTCAACAGTAGGTGTCACTAAAATCTCGGGTTCTTTTATTTTAGACAAGGGCAAAGGTGCAAAGGGGGTAGATAAACGGTACTTTACCACCCTGAGTTATGGTACTAGAATCAGAAACTTACAATTCAAAATTAAGTCGGAAAAGTGAGAGAAGAAAGTGGGAGTAGTTCTCCGAGACATCAAGAAGAAACGAAAGACGGTAATTTCACCATAGTAGACGTATGGACTCCGACAACTATAAAGAGGACCGTTAGAACTAACGTCGAACTCGAAGTAGGTCAGACTGTAAGACGTACTACATGAGACGTATCTTCAATTTATTTGTTCCACTGTTACATGTCTGTACTACACGAGGAAAGGATTAAAAATTGGTCAGTCAACAAGGCACAGGTCAAGGATGTCTCACGAAACGACGAAGAACTTGACGTACGTCCAAAAAGTCCTCTGTCCATTCCTCTAGAAAATAAGGGTGGAGAAATTCTTATAAGGTGTCAAACAACACTAAGTGTGTCAGTTTCAGAAATCTTACCAGTTACTTTGTCTTCATCTACAAAAAGACCTTAAGGGAACGAAAGAGATGCTAGGTTACCTACGACCGTTAAATTGGAGACCAAGGAGGCGGAAAAGATTTTGGTCGAACTTGTAGACAAGAACCAAGTGTATAACAACTCTGGATCGAACTTCTTAAAATTAACGATGGAACGATCTACACTTTATTCCAGTTAACATACTATCAAACTTGTAATAAACCGTAACGGGAAGAAACCCTAACCTTACTTTTGACTGGTAAAGGTCAGGACACAGGTGACGACTCAAAAGGTTTCAACGACCGTAAACTCAGGTCGTGAAATTGTGATAGTAGAAAGTCCTAAACTTTCCCAAGTGGACTTTAAGGAAGTAGAGAAGATCGAAACAAGGATCATTACGAAGGATTCCGGTGAACTGAAGTGTGAGGTCCTACAGACCGAGAGACACTCCCTGGTGTGGTACCACCGATAGACCCAGTAATTCTAGGAAAAAACATGTCAAGAAGACACATAAGAACGGTGGAGAAGAATTAGAGAAGACGGAGACGATCCAGTATTGGTAACGACAGGAACACGGGTAAAAACGTACTTTACACACGACCCGTAGAAATTAAAAAGAATTTCTCTAGAGATCATAAAGGATAAGATAACAAAAGGAGAGAGAAACGTAACAAGTGAATTCTTCCGAAAGAATAGAGAAGAACGATAAGAGACCTTGAGACGTAAGTCAACCTGTACAGAAAGGGAAAGAGGAAACGGAAAGTGAAGAGAAGAAAAGAGTCGATAAGCATTCTGGAGGAGTCTGTTGGTGGAACGGAAGAACACAAAGAAAAAGACCCCTACCAAAACTTGTGACGGAAGACGTGTCACAGTGTTTTTAGACAGGTGTCAAGAAGTTCGTGAGATAGACTAGTTAAGGAACTTAGGTAAGTAGTGGAAGTGACATATTAGTGTTCCCTAAACTAAATCCAGTATGGACTTACCAGATCACCAAAAGGGATGAAAGAAGTTAACTTCGGACTTAAAACGTTGTTCCTCGACTACCAGGTTCGGTGTCAGTCGAGATCCAGAACAAAAACGACTAATATATCTCGAAGAGGTAGAAACCAACGTTTCTTATATTAGTTATATTAGACTAAAGTCATAAATAGTAGACCACTACATCTCAGTAGAGGACATAACAACCTTCTACTATAAACGATACTAGTCACGTAAGAGAACTGCTTTGAGACAATCGGAAACGGGACGAAGTAAAACATGAGATTCTAGTTTGAACGGATAATGAGGTCCATCAAGAAGAGAAGGTTGAAAACGTAAGGTCCGGGGATACTTTGGTTCCTGTAGAAAAAGACAAACAAACAAAATCAAGATCCAGAACATCCAGAAGTATCTTGACCAGTTGAAGTCGAATAAACCGTAGTCACCAATCCCGTATCAGATCCAATGACACTACAATTTACCAAACGAATCTTTGTTAAACTCTAGTAAGGTAGTAAAAACTCTAACGTGGGTTCATGACATAAAGTCTGAGAAAACAACTGACACTCCCGATGAGGTAAATGACGTTCCTGTAGATTGGTCGGGTAAGATTTCCTCTAGTCAGGACCCACAAGTAACCTTCCTGACTACGATTTCGACTTTGAGGTTATGAAACCGGTGAACTACACTTCTCAACTGAGTGACCTTTTCTGGGACTACGACCCTCCCTAACCCCCGTCCTCCTCTTCCCCTACTGTCTCCTACTCTACTGACCTACCGTAGTGACTGAGTTACCTGTACTCAAACGCACTTGAGGCCCTCAAACACTACCTGTCCCTCCGGACCGCACGACGTTAAGTACCCCAGTGTTTCTCAGTCTGTACTGACTCACTGACTTGACTTGACTTGACTTGGGTGTCATCATTTATATTACTAGTAGATTTAATTTAAACGGGTAAAGGTAAGTAAAATCAAGTGACTAAGGAGTTTACAACTACAAGTGCGAACGGTAGACGACGAATTGGTACTGGTGAAATGGAACTAAGTACCTGGATTATAAGGTCCAAGGTAACGTTATAACAAAAATGTCGTGACCTGAAACGAAAGTAGTGGTCTCTGTAGGTGTCGACTTGTAGCAAAGACTAAACCGGGTCGGACAAGTACGAAGGACCTCGACAAAGAAACGAGAAGGGGTCATCGTATCGGGTAGAAGACTGAACCCCCCACACACACACGAGTAGAAGGTCACAGTATAGAAAAACGGAAATGTATAACAAGTACCCCAAGAGTTCCCTTCTTATGACCTCACCAAACGGTAAGGGAAGCGGTCACCTGGTGCAAAACAGTCTTGAGAGACGATACTGGGTAGACAGAACCCACCGGGACGTACCGTACCAAGTACCCAAGTAACTCAATGTGTTCCAACACTATGTGCACTAGTAAAACCAATCGAAAGACACTGACCTCCGGAAACCTAATATCAAGAACGAAGAAGACAGACGGGAGACTACCTACTCCTATTCTCCGAACAGGTTCGGAGGACTACCCTTCCTGACCGACACCCCTTTGTCCCAGAATAAGTCCACCCGTCCCGGTACGAGTCATTTAGAAATTAGGTTGACAGAGGAATTGTCCTTCCCCGAGACGACTGAAGGACAATCAACAAACCTGACTCCACAAATAGATAAGAGTCTTAACATTCGTGTTAAGGGAATTTTGATTATATCGAAACACGAGGTAATATCGTTTTTCTTTTTTTTTTCACCACTAGTACTCCGTTGAATTAGAGTCACGTTTTCTTTTTTTTTCTTTATCATTTTTATACATTTTTATAGAGTCGACTAATTCACTAATACTAAAACCCGTTCGCTCAATGGATAATATTTTAAACTCGTGACATCATCCTTTCTTGATCCCTCATGGATGACGAGTGTTATTCTTAGTTCTCTTCGAGACAGGAGAAAAAAGAAAAATTAAGTAAAAAATAACTTCCTATTAACGAAATGTCTTAAAACAACAAACGACAGTTCGGAGTTGTAATTAGTCGGTATTCCTAGTATATAGGGGAGGGAAAATTTGGAGGGAGGACGTAGGGTGGAGTAGGGCGAGGAGATCCAACTGTGTCTCGGGGACAAAGTCAAAGGACTCGGTATTTTGTTTAAGGGCAACCGATAGATAAAATGTATACTATTACTTTCAAAGGTACAATGAGAGGGGTATGTAGAGTGGGAGAGGAGGGGAGAGGGGAACAGGTGTTCAGATAAGAGACAGACAAAGAGGTGACGACGGGACATTTATTTAAGAAGACATGGTAAGAAGATCTAAGACAAATATGCACAATCTTATACCACAAATAGAAAGAGAAAGACTGAGTGCAGTGAGACATATTATCCAAGTATGTGGAGTAATCTTGACTGAGTTTACGTAAGGAAAGATACCGACTCATTATAAGGTAACACATATACATACTGTTGAAGAAATAGGTAAATAGACAGCTACCTGTAGATCCAACGAAGATATAAGATCGATAACATTTATCATGACGTCACTTGTTACCCTATGTACACAGAAAAAGTTAAAACAAAAGGAGTACCATATACGGATCCTCACCCTAACGACCCAGTATACCACCGAAATAAGGATCGAAAACTTCCTTAGAGGTATAACAGAAGGTGTCCCCGATATAGTTAAATGTAAGGGTGGTTGTCACGTTCTCACAAGGAAAAAGAGGTGTGGGAGAGGTCGTAAATAACAAATATCTGAAAAACTACTACCGGTAAGACTGGCCATACTCCACTATAGAGTAACATCAAAACTAAACGTAAAGAGATTATTACTCACTACGACTCTTAGAAACGTACACAAACAATCGGTCGACATACAGAAGAAATCTCTTTACAGACAAATCCAGAAAAAGGGTGAACAACTAACCCTACAAACAAAAAGACCGTAACTCAATGTACTGGACGAACATATAAAACCTTTAATTAGGAAACAGTCAAGAAAGTAAACGATAATAAAAGAGGGTAAGACTCCCAACAGAAAAGTGGAACAAATATTATTCAAAGGAAACGACACGGTTTCGAAAATTCAAATTAGTTCAGAGTGAACAAACGAAACAAAAATAAAGGCTATGAGATTCTCCACCCAGTATCTCCTAGAACGAAACTAAATACAGTAGCTCACAAGGCGGATACAAAAGGAGATTCTTAACATATCAAAGACCGGAATGTAAATCCGAAAATTAGGCAAAACTCAAATAGAAACACATACCACAATCCTTCACAAGAGTAAAGTAAGAAAATGCACATCGACAGGTCAAAAAGGTGGTGGTAAGTAACTTCTCCGACAGAAACGGGGTAACATATAAGAACGGAGGAAACAGTTTTTATTCCATGGGTATTCATGTACCCAAATAAAGATCCGAAAGATAGAACAAGGTAACCAGATATAAAGACAAAAATACTGTCATGGTATGACAGAACTACTGACATCGAAACATCACATCAGACCTCGGTCCTTCCAACTAAGGATGTCGAAGTAAGAAGAAAGAGTTCTGACGAAACCGATAAGTCCCAGAAAACACAAAGGTATATTTTACACTTTTTAAAACAAGATCAAGAGACTTTTTACGGTAACCATTAAACTATCCCTAGTGTAACTTAGACATCTAACGTAAACGACCATATCAGTAAAAGTGTTACAACTAAAAAGGATGGTTTCTTGTACCTTATAGAGATGTAGACAAATACAGTAGAAACTAAAGAAAGTGATTACAGAATATTAAAGGAGACATGTCAAGAAAACAGAGGAATCCATTCAAATAAGGATCTATTAATTAATAAAAACAACGTTACCACTTACCTTAACTAAGGAATTAGAGAGAAAGACTAAAAAGTAACAATCATATATCTTTACGTTTACTAAAGACACATAACTAAAATATAGGACGTTAAAACGATTTAAGTAACTAATCGAGATCATTTAAAGACTATGATAGAAATCCCATAGATACATGTCATAGTAAGGTAGATGTTTGTTATTCTCGAAATGAAGAAGAGAAGAATAGATCTAAGAAAATAAACAAAAAGAAGAGACTAACGACATCGATCCTGAGGGTCTTGTTACAATTTATTATCACCACTTTCACCTGTGGGAACAGAACAAGGAATAGGATCCCCATTACGAAAGTTAAAAAGTGGTGACTCTTATAACAAACGACATCCGAATAGTATATGCCGGAAATACTAAACTTCCCTTTCGTTACCGTGGGGTGAGGTCATGAGAACGGACCTTTTAGGGTACCTACCTCCTCGGACCACCCGACGTCAGGTACCCGGGCGTTTCTTAACCTGTACTGACTCGTTGAAGTGAAAGTGAAAAGTGAGAGTCCGTAACCTCTTCCTTTACTGTTGGGTGAGGTCACAAGAACGGACCTCTTAGGGTCCCTGTCTCCTCGGAGCATCCGATGGTGGACACCCCAGTGTGTCTCAGCCTGTACTGACTTCGTTGAATCGTCGTCGTCGTCGTCCAAGGAAGATACGAATAAAAAACTTCCCAAAATTAGTATTTACCCACTACTTAAAACAGTTTCCGAATAAGATACAGATAACTCTAATAGTATACGAAAAAATAGAAAGTTAAACAATTACACCACATAGTGTGACTAACTAAAACATATAATTCTTAGGAACGTAGGGACCTTATTTGGGTCAAACTAGTACCACATACTCGAAAAAGTACATAACGACTTAAGACAAACGATTTTAAAACAACTCCTAAAAAAGTAGATGCATGTAGTCACTATAATCGTACTTCAAAAGAAAAAACCTCAACAGAAACCAAAACCATAGTCCCACTAGCACCGGAGTATCTTACTCAAACCTTCACGAGGAAGGTTTCGTTAAAAAACTTTCTCAAAACTACCCGGTCGGAGAGATAACAAGTCGACGGTTACGACCATACACCTCTCTCTCTCCGATGCCACTACCCAAGTAGGGGATACGAACTGAGTCGTCATAGCGGAACGAAGGTACCGACGGACCGAAAGGAGGTGTCCGTAAAGGGTGGTGTTAGAGGAGGGAGTGTAGGGGACCTAGGTAGACAGGTGTCAGTTGTCGTCGGGAACGGGACCCTAGTGAGGCGTCAGGGATTTGAGGTCGAGGGTCGACGACACGGAAAGTCCCTGGACACAGGGACAGGTGGAATATATACTGACTCCGTTTCTGACAGACTAAGGGTAAGGTAAATCCGACGGTGTCTAGTCGATAAAGTGAGGGTCGGAATTTTCAAAGAAGAGACTGAGTCTGTTAACGGGGCTACACCCCTAGTCTGGGGACGAAGTCAAGGGGGTGGACGACTCCCGTCCAGGTCAGGATGTTTGTGAGGACAAAGGGGGGTCGAGGAAGCAGGATGGCTCAAAACGCACCCAGATATAGAGGAGAAGGCGACCAGTCCGTGAGGACACACGAGAGTCGCCCACAAGACGTACGTGAAGACACAACTTCCACACGAGGACTGCGTAGACACCTCTCTCTACGTGAGGTGCAGGTGAACGAGGAGGTGGTCCTCCTCAAGTCCAGAGACAGGAGAATCAGTGAATAGAAAAAGGACAATTTATAATCGATCCAACTAATCTATTTGTCTTGACGTTGTCTTGACAAAGGTCAAAAGAGGACCATTTCTCCGAACCTAACATTGTGTGTGCGACAACCGCCTGTCTCCTGTATACATCGACCAAACGTAGTAATGAGTGGATGAAACACAAGTAAGAGGATGGGACAAGTTAGTGAACTTGTTGAACGAAGATTCTGACTTTTATTGTCGAACAAGATATTGGGACCCTCCTACTTTCTTCTCCCTTGACTCCCTTACTACCTATAGCTCGACGTCCTTACCTCTTCGTCGGAAGGGGTCCTCCTCTACTTCTACTCTTTCAGCCCTGGTCCAGTACACAGACCTCCGTGCTCTCTCGCTAGTGTCCCCGTCTGTCGCTCAATGAGCCCCTCACACACACACTACTGACTCTACACACCCGTCCGACTTAGACTGACGTCCTCTTTGTCTCGTCGGTCGTCTCTTCGTCGTCTTCGATCTCCTCTATGAGAACTTCTTCACACCTCACTCTCCGGGTGTCGTTTTCCGGGATTACCTGTCTTCACCTTTGGTTGACGTCTTCCTTATCGTTTCAGAATTATATTCGTTATCAAGAAACTGTGGTATCATTCCCTCTTATATTATGACAGACGTCGTAGGAATTCTTAGTACTGTACCCTTACTATCCTTTACTACCTAAATCGCCTCAGGGGAGTCAAGTCAAGTCAAGTCAACGAGTTAGTACAGGTTAAGAAACGCTGGGGTACATAGCGTCGTGCGGTCCGGAGGGACAGGTAGTGGTTGAGGACCTCAAGTGAGTCTGAGTGTAGGTAGCTCAGTCACTATGGTAGGTCGGTAGAGTAGCAGACAACAGGGGAAGAGGAGGACGGAGGTTAGGGAGGGTCGTAGTCTCAAAAAAGGTTACTCAGTTGAGAAGTGTACTCCACCGGTTTCATGACCTCAAAGTCGAAATCGTAGTAAGGAAGGTTTCTTTAGGGTCCCGACTAGAGGAAGTCTTCCCTGGCGAACCTAGAGGAACGTCAGGTTCCCTGAGAGTTCTCGGAAGAGGTTGTGGTGTCAGGATTGGTCGGTGTATATCTTTGTATGGATCGAGTCCCTAAAGACCAGACTTGGATCAAGTGTGTTTAAACATACAAAAAGTACAAACTGTACTTTGTAATACTAATATTTATGGGAACATATCTCATAGAGGTTAAAAATCCTAAAATTGCATTAACAAATCATACACATGAACTTTCTAACAATAAACATTCGTTTAGACAAAAAGACTATTTAGAGACATATTCTGTAGTTCCTAAACTTTTAGATTGTAGAGTTTCCGATCCATCTCACATACTTACGTACTCCACCGACCTCTATTTTTACGACCCTTATCTCGTTTTTTTGAGATTGGTTCCTCAGGTAAGGGATGTTTTCCAGGGGTACAACTAACTTTTTACATCTAAAGATGTTGGTTTGACCGTCGGTGTTGTTTTAGGGTGGAACAACCGGTTCTTTATGGACCGTCGACCGACGAACCGATCTACTTAACAGGGATACACTGGCACCAGACTAGAAAGAGGACCGATAATTTCGGACTTAACTGGACAAACGACTTGTGTTCACTATGTCGGGACCAAATGGTCAGTGGGCTCGACGGACTGTCGGACTACCTCTCCCCTCCTGTTCTTACTCGTAAGACTCGTCCTTATTTGTATTTCACAGAAGGACCAAAAATTCATCCGAGTAAGTCCGTCTTCGACTTCAGTGTTCGTGTAAATCCTCGTAATATTTTTCAATAAAACGAATACACGTGTGTAAGTTTCCGTCCCAACTCTGGGGATAAGGTTCGGAAACGAATTATTAAACGAAATTTTTAATTTCTCTCTACTCGTACCACGAACATAAAGGCGAGTCGTATGGGGTAGAGACTGGAAAGGTTAAAGGGAAGTGGACTGATGATGGAGTGTCCTAATCATCGTCTTTGTCGGTATTTTAGATTTACTGAAGCGTAATATTATCTCGATGGACGAGGTACATCGTGGTAAAAGAAGGTAAAACATGTGATTAACTGTTTTTCTTTCTCTATTTATTTTAGATTCAATGTTTGATACGAAATCTTCAGTCGGAGACTAAGTCACTTGACCGGTAGTACGTCGTTTTCTCGTCATCTTCCAGTTCAAATCTTTTCCTTCAAGGTCTTTCGTGTCGTGATCTTCCCCGTCGTCGTCTCTACTATGTAAAATTAAACTAAAATACGAGAAACCAAAGGATGTATTCCTTGACACCGTCAATTATGCAGTACAAACACAAATCGGGAAAGTACCAACAAAGTCCAATCAACTCTCGTTACCGAAATTAAATCGTATGAAACTTGGTAGAGAACTACTTGATGTTTCTTCTAACGTCAGGGCGGGACTGGGGACAGGGGGTCCGGGACGCGGTGGCGGGGGTGTAACATTATATGTCTACCCACGTAAAAATACAAAGTGGTATTCAAATCATCCTTTTGAACGTAACGTTATGACTAACGGACGTGATTTAAGATCACACACGGACGGAGAAAAAAGTCATATAAGTTGTTACAAAAAAGAGATGATGACACAACTGAAACTTCCAAATTAATTATTGTACCATTTCAGTCACATCATTTCTCACTTATAGAGAACAGTTGGTACAGTTTAGTCTCTTGTACCTTGGTAAACGGTATCAAAATGAGTATACCAAGTAATGTGTCTCAAGGTTTATTCGTCACGAGTATATTAAAAGACAATATTACTTTTACTGGATATAAATGTGACAGGTTATAATATCCTGTCGGTGTAGAGATGAGTTGTGAAAACACCGGTTAGATTGAGTCCCTACATTAAAAATTAAAATAAATTCAAATTAATCAAAGTTGTCGGTGTCAACTGAGCGTCAATATAACTTCTCGTACCTTGATTTGATTTTCGAAGGACTCCCTACTCGAGAACAAGTAGGGATTTAGAGGGTAGATAAACAACGGATCATCCACGGACTCTATACGACTTGTGTGACATTGTTACTTAATACCTTTTTGAGAGTGAGTGAGAAGAATAAGGGGTCTAATAACTAGAAACTTCACATAGTGAGTCGTTGTAGACCGTTCCTATGAGATTGTTAACGATTAATGTGTCTTAAATATCGTTTATCTCAACCAAAGTCTCTTCCGTTACCGTGGGGTGAGGTCATGAGAACGGACCTTTTAGGATACCTGCCTCCTCGGGTCGTCCGACGTCAGGTACCCCAGCGATTCTCAGTCTGTGCTGACTCACTGAAGTGAAAGTGAAAAGGGAAAGGACGTAACCTCTTCCTTTACCGTTGGGTGAGGTTACAAGAACGGACCTCTTAGGGTCCCTGCCCCCTCGGACCACCCGACGGCAGATACCCCGGCGTGTCTCAGCCTGTACTGACTTCGCTGAACCGTGGTCATCGTCGTCTCAACCAAAGTCTCTCAAATCAGAGAATAATTTATAAAGAGGAACCCTCTCAATCATTTTGAGTATTAGGATCAAACGGCCAGACGTTTTACCTTTTTTTTTTTTTTTCACCGAAAGCAAAACCATCACGACAATACTACCAGGTTCTGTAACCAACATCTCTGAAATATGAACAGAACACGAATAATTTGAGTTTACGATGATTGAGATCTGTGTCTTATAACGGTGGGTTTGTCTTGGACGTACTTTGTAAAAGTGACACTTAACTTTCGGTCCATTTACCTTTAGTATCGTTTTCAAAGTACATCTACGTCTTAAACCTTTTTTATTTTCCTCGGAAGACTTTAAAACCCTGAATGAATCCCAGTCACATCAGTAAATGTACGAATTTTCGAATCGTTCCTAAAAAGGAGGACCTACATGACAACACTGTATCCCAACTGGTTGTCTTATGACTTAATTCACGACTTTTCACTTCATATCCAACCGTACTTGTTTTCTTATTCCGTGCTAAAGAGTATTACTTTATATCGTCCCTAGACGACTTATTTGTCGACCCTTCTGTCAGTTGTTCATAACTAGCTCGTGGTCTTACAAGGTGGTCAGAAAGTCATTTCTCCGTATCGGACAGGACGTCATTTACAGTGGTTTGACAGGGGTCAGGATATGTTCGGTTCGTTAACACAGAGTAAAGTCTGTGGTCCTTGTTGTCACAAACAATAACAGATGTTTAACTGTACTGTTTCTTTATTATAAACGGTATCTTAACATCGTCCTTTAAACTCTTGTGGACAACTTTACTTAATCTTGTAGACCGAAGGGGTATTTACGTGGTCCGTGACGTCTGTGCACCTCTCTCTTCTTAATTCACGGACGACAATTGAGTTGCACCCAATGGAAAATACTACAGGACTCGGACTAACACTTATTACGTTACCAAATCGTTATAAAGTCCTTATTGCCGATTATTTGGTTTACTTCTAGATCAGTATTTAAAAGTCCATAAAGAAAAAGAAAAAATGTACTTTTGTTAAGATTAAAATAAGGACGATGAACAATTTACTGATTTTTTACCATGTTAATAATAGAAGTTTTACTAACTTTGTACAAATGTTACCGATAAAGTCAATTAGGTAGAAATGTTAGTCTTAAATTAGAGGTCAACCTCGGTTCCAGTGAGTACACATACCATAATCCGTTACCAATCTGAGTCGGTGATCCTAAAAACAGTCGAAACATATACACAGACTGAAAAGGAAGGGGGGAGTGGTGTTTTACAGTCTATGAGACAAACCAAGGAATTACGAATCCATCGTCTTACTTTATCTTTTCGGAAGAATTATTACCAGTGATCAATCTAAAAACTTAAACAGGACTTTCTGTAAGAATAGATATTTTTATCTGTAAAGTCATCTTTGATTATTCCTTCTGACTCACGGCACTTTAACTATGAAAGCTTGACACCACGACCTCTTCAGAGAACTCTAAGGGAATCTGTCGTCCCTATAGTTTGGTCAGTTAGGATTTCCTTTAGTCGAGTTATAAGTAACCTTCCTGACCACAACTTTTTGACTTCGAGGTCATGAATACGTTTCGAGGTCATGATTACGTTTTTCGGCTGAGTGACCTTTTCTGGAACTACGACCTTTCTAACTCACGTCCTCTTCCCCTTCTGTCTCCTGCTCTACCAACCTACTATAATGACTGAGTTACTAGTACTCAAACTCGTTTGAGACCCTCTACTACTTTCTGTCCCTTGGAACCGTTCGACGTCAAGTACCTCACCGTTTCTCAACGTGTGTTAAATCGTTGACTTGTTGTTGGTACACACGAAAACTTAACGGACTCACTATAAAAGTGAAATTTATAGTCGGGAGACGAGGGTAGAGTCTTGAAGACTGAATTATAGACGTCGTCCTAGTCCAAAGTCCTTAGACCTCAAAGAAATTTCTGGGACACCACATTAAAAGAAAGTATCTGGTGGGGACACTAGTTAAGGAGGAGGACATATTGTTTGGACAAGGGGTAATACATTTTTGGATAAATAATTGGTAAAAAGAAACAACCTTTTTAACACGGTCTGGACGATTTGAGTCGACACCTTGTACTCTACAAAAGTAAAACTAGAGAAAGATTGGTGTATATTTTACTGATCTTCTTTCAACTTACTACTAAACAAGAATTACATCAATCTCTACCGTCTCTGAAGTCTAGAAGTAAGACTTCCACTATTGAGTCGATATGGTATTTCTTACCAAACAAAAATAATTTTTTAACTCTTCCTCTGCCAGTCCTTTTTTTTAATTCTTCACTAGTTTTTATCTCGTTTGTTTAGAATATAGTACTTTCGGTTAACTTCTTTTGAAAATCTTCCTCTCTCATTACTCATGACAATTTTATGACAATTTTCGAAGGTCTTACTCCATATCCTGATTTTGAGACTCTCCTCGGGAAACTTAAACCGTTTTCTTTTTACTCTGCCCTTTATTAACATTCGACTCCCCACCTTACAGGATCTTCTAAAAAGAGTAGTTTAATAATAGTCTTAAGTCTCTCCTCCTCCCTCGAACTCCACTCATTCTAAAACTTGAGTCACAACAAGATTCACTGGTTTCTCTCTCTGACTACGGAGACAGACGACAAATAATGTCCTATTTGTGTATACTAGTATTGGTTTACAAATTCGGTAACAGTGTAAGGTCCCTTGTCTTGTCTCTTAACTGATTAAACGAGTTACTTATAAATAACTTCTGAAACAATGTACGTTCCTCGATCTCTGTCGTTACTTTTATTTTAGGGTCACCAACGTCTCACCGTTCCTGATAACCCTATTATGACAGGATCCGTTCTAAAGAAGGACAAGTTGTACGTATGCATTTTTGTACCTCTTGAACAATTTTACATCTAGGACTAAGTCGTATAGACTCCGTTTCGGTTCATAAGATGTTAAGATTATTCGTGGATACACCATGGATGTTACAACCTTCTACCTGGTGTTCAACTCATGTTCTTGTTGTTGTCAGAGGTCCGAACGTAGGGACTTGGTGGAAACGTTTTACGTCTACACACTGAAGGCAACATCTAAAAGTAGATATATGACAAGAGAGTTGAGGTACCTATTAAGATTTCGACTGGGTTCATACCCCTGGTGACTACAGTGGATCAGTGAAGTGTAATGTCCCCTGACTTCTCCTAATTAGTAATCACTGGCCTCCTTTATTCTAAGTCCCAACGTTCGTCTCCTTCCTTTTCCACCCTACTTAACTCTCTCATCGTGACTGTAAATATGTGATGGTAAACCTCTGAGTCCTCTACACCCGAGGTAGGGATCCAGTCCTACGTTTTACTAGGGGACCTCCTTTCGTACCATTGGGTGAGGTCAGAAGAATGGACCTCTTAGGGTGCCTGTCTCCTCGGACCGCCCATTGTCAGGTATCCCAACGTATCTCAGCCTGTACTGACTTCGTTAACTCGTACGTGTGTATATACGTAAACATTTTATCTATCGATTACCCTTCGTCGACATATCGTGTCCCTTGAGTCGAACCACGAGACACTACTGGATCTCCCGACCCTACCCCACCCCACCCTCCCTCCGAGACTTCCCTCCCGTGTACACATATGGATACTGACTAAGTGTAACAACATGTCGTTTTTTTTTTTTTTTTTTTTTGTGTGTGTTTCGACATTTCGTTAGTAGGAGGTTCATTTTTAAGTTTTTTTTTTTCTCTTCTCCAAGTCTCAACGACTGTTAACAACCTTACTAACTCCCATAGATTTATTATCGTAGTGGAAGAGGTGTGGGTTAAAGACTTGTGTCACTTTTTCTTCCGTTTCGTATTGGTAGAAATAAAGACTACTGTCGCTCCCACCTTCTACATCGAATACATCTCGTAGTCTACCTGAAGGATTCCATTCGGTCTTAATCCGTCCGAGTCCGTCCGTCAGCGTCATATGTGTTACGACCTGCTCCCGGTCGAAGGAGGTCCTCCCTTTGTCCCCTCCCGTCTGACCTCCTTTCGTTTCTTACGCACGAGGACCACCCGTCGATTAAGGGTCTCTTTCTTTCGTCTTTGATTTGTTCCGTCAGGGTCAAAAAGGAGATCTTAATTAGTTACGGTACTACGATGAGGACTCTTCCTCATTCACTACCCCGTCTCCCCTCGGTCTTCTTAGTATGTAGGTGTACTTTTCGTTCCAGTCCTCACGTTCTCCGGGAAAGGGTTTCGTAGGTAGGTAGGTCGAAAGAAGGACGACGCACCGGGAGGACGGTGCGTGGTCCGTGATTCGGGTTACACTTCTGTTGAGCTCCACTCTAAAAACACTTAAAATGTATGATCGGTACTAGGTCCCGTTACGAAGAGTTTGGAGTGAGACATGCGTCTAGTGGGTTCCTAGTCTAAGACTAAGACCTTCAGACCCCTCCCGGGACTCTAAGGTCAAGATTCTACGAAGGTCACAGCGGTGTGAAACTCATCGTTCCCTTACCCTAGGGAAGTAATTTTTAAGTTAAAACATAGACGAAGTCTAAACTTTTCGTTCTTATAGCCAACGATAACAAATCAGTGATTTAACACAGACTGAGAAACACTGAGGTACTTGATATATCGGGTGGTCCGAAGACCACAGGTACTCTAAAGGTTCCGCTCTTATGACCTCACCCAACAGTGCGAGAGGAGGTCTTCTAGAAGGACTGGGTCCTTAGGTTGGTACAGAGGAGGTAACCGTCTATCTAAGAAATGGTGACTCAGTGGACCTTAACAAGAATAAAAGACAAAGTATACCAAAACGATCGAATGTGTGACACACAACGGTGATCATCGATTATAAACGTCCGTTTCAAATAGTAATTATTCTTTTTATTTCTGGATAACCAGTTTAGACGAGAAGAAGACATCGGTTATTTCTCAACTGTCAATAACGACCCCACCCCTCCCCCCCACCACTATATACTCGGGTCCCATTGTATTCGTCTACAGTTACGCACCTTATTTTTGAGGAAAGAAGACTTAGATTCCGACCACAGAAAGTGGTAGGGACACGGCGAACGACAACCATCCGACTGGACACTCTGACCAAGGATGTGCATAAGTGTACACGACGTGATTCGGTGCGGCTAGTGTAAGAGAGAGACGATGTGAACGTACAGACGTCTCGGTACTACACTAACAAGATTTGTGGGGACTTTATAACCACGTTGAATTAAACCGTGTTATAAAGGACATAGAGATGAGTTCAGTTCCAAAATGAAGAAAAACTACACCTGTCAAATCCCGGAACCCCGAAGAGTGACGGAGAGAGAGGTAGAGAGAGATCTAGATTGGACGTTCCCTTAACTAGAGATTGTTTAAGTCGACACTAATTACGCGGGGTCTCTAGTGACTCTTGCAGGTGCGGGATACAGTAGTTCCTGTTCAAATAGTTTCACACGTCGTGGTTTCGTCTAGTGTATGACCCCAGAGACTGGACACCCGAAACCGTGTTCGTCCGTGGTAACGTGTTATGCAGACCGTGTCACGACGAGTCCGGCGTAAGTGCCTCCGATTGTCCAGATGTTTCCAGTAGGAAATGACTATTAACCTCGTAAAACTCACCGTAGACAGAACAGGTCTCCGGAAGTTTTAGTTGAGTGAGTGGATTAGATAAACATATTTTCTATCAGTATGTAAATTTATGACAGAGAGGTTTTATTTACTTCTGGCTTTTTGAATTTTCCTCATATGTGCTTTACAAAGAATTAAAGACAAAATTAGTCTAAAAGTTCGTGGGATATGTATCTTACGAACTTTTAGACTAATTTTGTTTTTAATCCTTTATGGAGTACATATGAGGAGAATTCGAAGGGACACAACAAAAAAACATCTTACTTTTGTCGAAGTGATTTCCTTCTATACACATACTCTTTGACAACCAATTTAAATTCGTATCTCTAAGATATACAGAATACCAACTGTAACGATAATTACTGGGATGTGACTTATGACTATCTGAATAACTAACATAAGAGAAATCTTGTATTGTGACTTATCCTTTGGACCAACTTATAATTCTTTAAGTATTCATAAAGGGTTCGTTCAGTCACTTCTCAATTACCTAAATACATTATAAAGATATTGTCTTATTAAACAAAGTTACTGAACTTTGACGACGACGATTCAGTGAAGTCAGCACAGGCTGAGACACGCTGGGTATCTGCCGTCGGGTGGTCCGAGGGGGTAAGGAACCTAAGAGGTCCGTTCTTGTGACCTCACCCAACGGTAAAGGAAGAGGTTACGTCCTTTCACTTTTCACTCTCACTTCAACGAGTCAGCACAGACTGAGAATCGCTGGGGTACCTGATGTCGGAGGGTCCGAGGAGGTGGGTACCCTAAAAGGTCCGTTCTTATAACCTCACCCCACGGTAACTGAACTTTGATCCAGGTATATTAAAATTGATTTCCGATTCGAAAATCTCATTATCTGAAGTTTTATCGATAGGGTCTCAAGTACAGAGTTTCAGACCCAATGCGAAGTTTAAATACTAAATCTTATTTTCCACAACCATTTTCTATTTGTTTTAATACGTCACATGGAGTAGATACATTTCCGTAAACAGATAATATTAACGAAGATAGGTATAAGTTACTAACATATTTCACTTATTAAAAGTCTTGAAGGATAGTCTCAGTTACTACCATAATCTAGATAAAGACCGGGAAAGAAAGTCGTCCAAGAGTCGAGCAATTTCCAGTTTTAAAGTGATAAGTGGTAAGATCTGGATTTACTCAGTGACGATAAAAAACGTTTTTGGATCATTTATTAGAACAAAAAATCTTTGCTTTAGAAATTTAATTTTTTTTTTCTTTGGTTTAGAAAATATTATAATGATAAAAGTATTTATAAACACATACACATTTGGAGGGACCGTTAGTGAGATGTTTTAGTCTTCATAGTACGATCTACAATCACTCTCCGTCCACCTTTTTTTATAGACCTCCCTTTGAAAGTTAGGTGGTTGAGAGTGCACTTATGTCTGAGACGTCGGGAGTCCGAGTATCCTGTTTGGGTCAGAGCGGTGACACCGGACTACCACTTGAAGAGAGGTGCCCCTGGGAGAGACGAGACGATTCAGTGAAGTCAACACAGGCTGAGACACACTGGGGTATCTGTCGTCGGGTGGTCCGAGGGGGCAGGGACCCTAAGAGGTCCGTTCTTGTGACCTCACCCAACGGTAAAGGAAGAGGTTACACACTTTCACTTTTCACTTTCCCTTCAACGAGTCAGCACAGGTTGAGAAGCGCCCCTGGGACCAGAAGACTATTTGGGTTGAAGTATGTCATACAGCTAGTACGGATCCAACGACGACAAAGTGTATAAAAGAGTTCGGTCGAGAAAGGTACATACTTAAATAAAAAAGAAGATGAAGTGTAAAAGTAATAACCTTATAGAAAGGAAAGTCGGTTCTGAGAGTATATTCCTTCCAGTAGTGTAATAATAAACATTATCGCTTTTCTTTTCCGTGTTATTTACAGTTATTACTCTTAAGTGACTTATTTCCACTACTTTACCCGAAGGGACCACGGAGTGTACCATTTCTTGGGTGGACGTTACATCCTTTGGGTCTAAGTTAGGGACCCAACCCTTCTAAGGGACCTCTCCCCTTACCTTTGGGTGAGGTCATAAGAACGGACCTCTTAAGGTACCTGTCTCCTCGGACCACCCGATGTCAGGTACCCCAGTCTTTCTCAGTCTGTACTAACTTACAGATCGTATATGTATACAGGGGAGAAAAATTTCTAAGAAAAGGGTACATCCGTTTATGTCCCATAACTCGTCTCAAGGGACACGATACGTCATCCGACACAAATCAAAAGAAACAATCTGTCGTAACACCCGCATAGTCAGAGTCAGGGGCTTAAACAAGAGGGGCGGGGTGACGATAGGGAATCATTGGTGTTCAAACAAAAGATGTAGACACTGGGGTGAAGACAAAACATTGATTCAAGTAAACATGGACAATAAATCTAAGGTGCATATTCACTAAGGTGTACAAACAGAAAGAGACAGACTGAATGAAGTGAGTCATACTGTTAGAGATCCAGGTAGGCACAGCGAAGGTTACCGGATAGGACAGATTACGAAAGAATATTAATCTATCTCATATGTTTAAACCTCCATACGGAATAATGTCCTCTCATTTGTATGATAAGATATCTTTATATGGTCGTTTCCTTTTACTGGTCTGGCATTAAAATTCGTTTACTTCTTTTACATTCACGCACATAAAGTAAAATACTAAAACTTTTTTTTTTTTTTTACTCACATTCCGAAAGGACCACCGAGTCTACCATTTCTTAGACGGATACTACGTCCTCTGGACCCAAGCTAGGGACCCAGTCCTCCTAGGGGACCTCCTCTTTTACTGAGGGTGGAGGTCATAAGAACGGACCCTTTAAGGTCCCTGTCTCCTTGGACCGTCCGATGTCAGGTGTCCCAACGTTTCTCACCCTGTCCTGACTCGATGATTCTGAAAGTATCTTTTTTATATTCAATACTTTTCAGTTACTCTGAATGGAGACTCCCTATACCGTTGTTAATAAAATTACTGAACATACGTAAAGGGTTAAAGATAGCTTACTTGGATGTAACAGAAGTTTTCCTCTTGGTCCTTTTGAACGTGACTGAACTAACGACAGAGAAGACACTATAAAGGATTAGGGACACTGACCTTTGGGAGAGAAGGCAAAGAAACACGGAGTACTTACTAGACATAACGAAGAGAGTGTGATGCCAATAACCGTATGGAGAAACGAACTTCCATTAGAGGTACTCCTGTCCCTTGTGTAGAGTCAGTTACAATGTAGTAGACGTCGTAAAATGGTTCACGGAATGTGTATCTTACGTAGTTTTTATTTATTTATTAAATACTTACTTAATGAGTGAATCCCTTAAAGGAAGACCTTATAGAGTAGACCATAGGGTATGTGAAATTCTTTTCGTTAACCCTGTTAAAGGGGAAGTAGTAATACATGTCTCCCTCTATACCTACACCGAGAGGTTATAAAAGTAAGACATGTTCTGTTAGTTACGTAAATTCCCTATTTTGTTTAGTTGTTTGAGGTAGTCAATTGAAAAGAAAGCCGGTATCGTTTTGTGTCTAATTTCTGCACACACTGATAACTGTGTTCGCCCTTTCCGACAGTCGCGGTAGAAGAGATAAGGAGACGTCGTCGGAGAGATGGGACGGAGTGGCACCAAATCTGACGTCTCAAATGTTGACCTTTCTTTCACTTTCACTTTCAGGGAGTCAACACAACCTGAGGCTGGGGTACACGATATGTCAGGAACCTTAAGAGGTCCGGTCCCATCGGAAAGGGAAGAAGTCCCCTAGAAGGGTTGGGTCCTTAACTCGACCCCAGAGGACGTAACGTTCGTCTGAGAAATGGTTGACTCGACAGTCCCTTCGGACCCGGTCTGAATAAATTATCTTAATAAATTATTTTAAATATAATTTATTACCTCTTCCGTTACCGTGGGGTGAGGTCATGAGAACGGACCTTTTAGGGTACCTACCTCCTCGGACCATCCGACGTCAGGTACCCCAACGTTTCTCAGCCTGTGCTGACTCGCTGAAGTGAAACTGAAAAGTGAAGGTACGTAACCTCTTCCTTTACCGTTGGGTGAGGTCATAAGAACGGATCTCTTAGAGTCCCTACCCCCTCGGACCACCCGACGGCAGATACCCCAGCGTGTCTCAGCCTGTGCTGACTTCGCCGAATCGTCGTCGTCGTCGTCGTATAATTTATTTATTATCTTAAAGATAATTTATTGAATAAATTATCTTAACAATTTTTTATCTATTAAGGTAATGTTTTAATCTAGTAAACATAATCTGAAGTCACAATGTTGTTGAGTTTACTGGACTTTGAGACGGATAGTCTTAAATTTGAAGTTAAAATTTTAACCATCCTTTTGTGGTAAGTCAATGAAACTTTGGAATAGGGCTGTACAACCAGGGACCTGGACCCTCATTACTTTTTGCCTATCCTTCAATAGATGACTCATGGACGCTACACGAGCACTGAAGTGTATGTCTTAGTATAAATTAAGAGTATTTTAAGGAAGTCTCAACCCAAATAACAGGGGTAAATGTCTATTCCTTTGACTCTCCGAATACGTTCAATTCACATTTCAATTAGAATTCATTTTATCCTTTCACTTTCTGACATATAAACCATCTAAGTATAAAATCTGTATATTTCTATTTACCTACCTGTCTGTCTATACATTTATGTATCTTGTTTCTAATCTTCTCTACAGAAGTTTCACCTCTGTTAATTATTCACCTGTAAAATCAGGGGTCTTACCATTAATGCACTGTGATATGCTCCCTTCAGCTCAACGTTTTATGTGCGCTTAGTGTAGTTGTGTAACATATGAAATTTGAGTTTGTTTCAATATACAGTTAAAATAGAGTTATTTTGACTCTCTTTTATAGAAGGATTTAGGTTTTGAATTCCCGAAAAAGGATATTACAGCAAAGATTTATTACGGTACGTAAACAGCTTCATAAACACGACACGAATCAACGAGTCAGTACAGACTGAGACGCTGGGGTACCTCACATCGGACGGTACGAAACGGTAGGTACCCTTAAGTGGTCCCTTCTTATAACCTCACCCAACGGTACGGGAGGAGGTCTCTTAGAAGGGTTGGGTCCCTGACTTGGGACCAGAGGGTGTAACGTCCGTCTAAGAAATAGTAGACTCGGTGATCCCTCCGGGTTCTTAGGACCTTACCCATCGGGTAGGGAAGAGGTCCCCCAGAAGGACTAGGTCCTTACTTTGATCCCAAAGGACGTGACGTCCACCTAAGAAATGGTTGACCCGATGGTCCCTTCGGGTTCATACGATGACACACGTTTAACGATTGTAATTTTAAGTAAACAAAGAGATTTCCTCAATGACATGGATCTCAACACCAACGGTCAAGTTACGGAATACTCACCCCCCACTTACTCACTTCCCCCCGAGTCTCGTTCCGAGACTCCTCACTACCTCCCACCCCTCCTTCCCCTCCAACCCCTCTGACCTTTCAAGTACGGACTAGGACCTTCTGTGGAGACACGACAGAGGTGAAGAAGTCGTAGGCCTTAACACCCACGTTACAACGGAGTAGAAGACTAAAAGTCTGCTTCGGTCTTTAATTCTAAAAAGACTATATACTATAGTCAATATACACCTTAGATTTTGCACTAAGTCTACTTGAATAGAGACTTCGTCTTTGTCTCAGTGTTCGTATCTCTGAACACCAGCGGTTCGTTCCTCCTCTCCTCCCTTCCTGAACCTCCCTCGAACCCTAATCGTCTACGTTTGATAATGTGTCTCCTACTTACTTGTTGTTCCAGGACGACATATCGTGTTCCTTGATATAAATTATAGGAAACTATTTGATATTATCTTTTTTTACTTTTTCTTGTGTGTGTATATATATATATACATACACAGACATATTGACTCAGTGAAACAACATGTCACTTTTAAGTTGTAACGTTTAATTTATAAGTCATTTTATTTTTCTTTAAAATACCATTTTATAATAAGTTAAAACCTTTGGTTAAGTTTTATAAAATTTTGTGATACCTTTATTTCACTTTTACAATCACCGAGTCAGTACAGATTGACAAACACTTGGGTACTGATATACATTGGGTGGTCCGAGGAGACAGGTATCTTAAGAGGTCCGTTCTTACGACCTCATCAATCTGTAAGGGAAGAGGTCCCTAGTTTGGACCCAGAGGTAGTAACGACCGTCTAAGAAATGTTGGACTTAATGGTCCCTTCGGTAATAAATTAAATATACGTCTCATGTAGTACTCTTTACGGACCGACCTACTGAGTGTTCGACTTTAGTTCTAACGACCTTCTTTATAGTTGTTAGAGTCTATACGTCTACTATGGTTTAATTACTGTCTTTCGTTTCTCCTTGATTTCTCGGAGGACTACTTTCTCTTTCTCTTTCTCAAAATTCGACCGAATTTTGAGTCGTAAATTTGTCGATTCTAGTACCGTAGACTAAGGTGACGAAGTTCCGTTTATCTACCCCTTTTGTCCTTTATCACTGTCTAAAATTAAAGTACCCGAGGTTTTAGTGACGTCTGTTACTGACGTTGGTACTTTAATTTTCTACGAACGAGGAACTTTTCTTTCGATACTGGTTGGATTTGTCGTATCATTTTTCGTCTTTGTAGTGAAACGGTTTTTATAGGTATATCAGTTTCGGTACCAAAAAGGTCCTTAGTATATACCAATACTCTCCACCTGGTAATTCTTTCGACTCACGATTTCTTAAATACGAAAGTTTCACACCACTACCTCTTCTGTGAACTCTCAGGGAACCTGTCGTTTCTCTAGTTTGGTCAGTTAGGATTTCGTTTAGTTGGGATTTATAAGTAACCTTCCTGACTACGACTGAGTAACCTTTTGTGGGACTACGACCCTTTCTAACTCCGTCCTCCTCTTCCCCTACTTTCTCCTACTCGATTAACCTACCGGAGTGGTTGAGTTACCTGTACTCAAACTCGTTTGAGACCCTCTATCACTTCCTGTCCCTCCGGACCGTACGACGACAGGTACACAAGCGTTTCTCAGCCTGTGTTGAGTCGGTGAATTGTTGTTGTTGAGGTAGAGAATTCCAAATTCTTTATTTTGAAGTAGTCCCAGAAGAAAATTTAAAACAAAAATCTAAAGAAATGTATAACAAAAGAGTATAGATTAGGTGACTTTTAGTTTTTTTAGTACTAAGGGTTCTAATGATTTATGATTTTTCTTTGATTGTGAAGAAAGAAACGTAACCTAACGTAAAACATTTTTTACAACCTCATTAGGATAAATCTTTTAAACGATTCTATAACCTCAGGTATAAATTGGAAATTGACAGAAGAGTCTTACAAGTATGGAATGGTTTGGTCTCAGATAAAAAGGTTTGATTCTTTCATAGTAACAATATTATGAAAATGGATTTGATGTCTGGAATTAAACCTTAAATGGAAAAAAAAAGTGATTACGGAAAATATACAAGGTCCTAGACTAAATAAAATAAAAAATTTCAAAAATAACTTCACGTCAACGAAATGACGTAATTTACGAGACAATCAAAGACGACGTGTCGGGTCATTTATTCAATGTACATAAGTGTATGTGGGAGAAAAATTCTATAGGAAAGGTAAGTCCAGGGGTGTCTCGTAAGTCATCTCAAGGGACACGATATGTCATCGAGAGTAATCAATAGATAAAATATGTATCATAGTTATCATGTATGTACAGTTAGGGTTAAAACCTATAGTACAACAAAAAATCTCTCAATGAAAATTCCTTCGTCAACTAACACGTTAGATGTAGTCGTATCCTAGGATTTTTATTTCAAAGTGTTAATAAAGCTGAAATACGGACTCTACTGTCAGTAGTAGTGAGTTCTCATCGGAAATGTTATTATCCCACACACCGACGGACTTCGTTACTGGGGAGGGAAGAAGGTCCGTGCTACTAAGACCCGTCCATTCTCGTAACGGGAAGGAGACTCGTTTCGTAAATCGAGTCGGCATGTGATCAAGAGTCCTTCAGTACCTGAAATGACATTTCCTAAAATTTAATACATAGTATCGAATCTTCTATTTATTACATGTCTTAGAGTGAGATCTTCCTTCAGTATTAAGAAACTGTAAATTTTTGTGTATGTGTAAAATTCTTGATTAGAATATAGAAGACGGGGGACCTTTTATCGTATAACGAATCTTTTACATCTAATAATCCCATGATATAATCGGTGTTTGAAAACATGATATACAGACTACAGGAATTCTTAAATTGATTTTAAAATGTCTTTTGTTTCGTTTTGTTTACCCGAAGGGACCACCGAGTCCATATTTCTTAAGTGGACGTTACGTCCTCTGTACCCAGGTTAAGAACCCAGTCCTTCAAGGTGACCTCTTCCTTTACTGTGGGGTGAGATCGTAACAAGGATTTTTTAGGGTACCTGTCTCTTCGGACCGTCCATATTAGGTACCCCTGTGTTTTCTCAGTCTGTACTGAATTACTGAGTTGTTATTGTTGTTGTCGTTCCGTTTTGTTTTGTTTGGTTTTGAAGGAAGATTTTCGGAACTTTTGTTGGGTTTTCAGTCAAGTCACCAATCTATGTCAACCTTTCGTAAACGAATTTTGTATCCGAATGAATTTTAAATTATATTATAAATACACATGGAATACAGACTTATTTCCTTATACCGAAGTTTACAAAGGGTTTGTATTTAATTGGTCTCTTGTTAGAAAAATTTATTTTCGTATAATCAAAGAGTATTTCTTATGTCGAATTCTTTACAACTTTTGTATAAATGAATAACTTAGGTTTACCTATCTTTAAATCGTCAGAAGTCAAGCTTAAAGACAAAAATCTCTTTAGGAATGTCTTCAAAGTAGTCGGAGATGAAGGTTTCTGTACATCTTCACACGAAAAGATAAAGGTCTTTTGAGATCAACATTATTTGAAATCAAAAATAGGACACGGACTTAACGGGATGAAAATTGTAGGAAGTCAGTAAGGTTTCCATGAGGATGTTTCGTTGTGTCCTGAAAGGTGTACCTCTGGTTTCGAATTCTCCAGTCAAGAAGAGACCACCAAGTCTGTCATTTCGTTGACGGACACTATGTTCTCTGGGTCCAAGATAAGGACCCAGTCCTTTTAGGGGACGTCTTCCCTTATCGATGGATGAGGTCATAAGAACGGATCTCTTAAGGTGACTGTCTCCTCAGGTACCCTAACGTTTTCTAGTCTGTGCTGACTCACTGATTACAAAACTCATGACGATGAAGTCTTAATGGTCAAACGACCAGTCGACAGTTCCTGAAACTTACAAATTTTCTTAAGGAAGGACCCCCGAAGATCGTTTCAGGGATGGGCATGACTGATACCGGAATCAGTGTGAGAACGAAAGTGACTACCAAAAAATTTCTCCCACCTTTCTACTCCATTCCCTCTGCGGGAATCGTACTCTCACGTCCGTCCATCTCGGCCAGACTGTCGATGGAGTGGCTAAGACGTGGTCCCTTCTTTTAGAGACGGGACGGGTACAGACTACCTTAATGTCTAAATCTTTCTGTCAACTCTTCACGACGAAACAGAAACCTTTTCAGGGGACGACAAGTGATTCCCTTTCGGGTGTCTTTTTACGACTATTGGACACAACGGTCTTACCAGTAGACGGGGTCCCATAGTCTAACCCTCTCAGTTCAAGACCCGACTAGTTCGTAAAACTCTGTATAAATATATCTTTCTCTCTCTTAAAGGAATGAAAGGTATCTGAGACTTACGGGAAGACTCGGACTTTACATGAAAGTCTTTCTTTCTTTCACTTCAGCGAGTCAGTACAGGTTGAGAAACGATGGGGTACCTGACATCGGGTGGTCCGAGGAGGTAGGTATCTTAAAAGATCCGTTCTCATGACCTTACCCAAGGGTAAAGGAAAAGGTCCCTTAGAAGGGGTGGGTCCCCAACTTGGGCCCAGAGACCGTAACGTCCGTCTTCGAAATGACAGACTCGGTTTATAGTTTTAATATCAAATAAGGAATAATATCAAATAAGGAATCAGATTCTTTGTTAAAAGTGACTTTTAATTTTAAAAGAATAAGTCACAATTAGAGTGAAATCTTACTAAAGAAAAACATTGTTCTATCTTTAATCTTTGTCTATGTCGTGTACATATTTTCGTACACGGTATATAATATAATATTCATCTACACTAACTTCATATTAAATGAATCTTACATCTTGTAAAATTTTCGTGAATATTTACGGATTCTGTATCTTTTATACCTTAATGTGAGACCCTATACAAGGAACCCTATGACACTTCAATAATGACTTAACACATTGAGACCCCATCCTCACTATGGTTGGTTGTAAGAACCAGAGGAATTAGTTATCTTTAACTAGTCTCCGGTGTGTTCTTTAAGTCTGTTCCGAAATCACCGCGAGGACGACGTCGTCCCCCGTCACTCTTGTTTAGTCAAAGGGAACGATCGAACCAGGGGTCACCCCCTTTGCTCGAACAAGAAACATACCCCGCTGTCATCCCCACACAGGTCCGCGACCCGACCTCCCTACCGAATCCTCACAGAGGGGGTGAGGAGACCACCACAACTCACGTCCCCCGTACGTGACATGGGACGAAAACGAGGGACGAGAAGGTGCGAATAAGTCAACCCAAAGGATACCAAGAACATAGAAAAACAGGTAAAAAACGGGGTTAACACGTACGTACGTCAATAAAAATCAGGGAATGTCAAAGGAACACAGAACAACAGTCTACGTTCGTAACGTCGTGCCGTCGTTTCCCAGGGTCCAGGGTCCGACAGATTCCTCCTTGTAGTCTTCTCGTGCTATCCCGGTCCTACCCCGCTTCCGGGTACAGGAGAAAGGGGTCAGTTGAGGTAACTGACGTTTCGTCTGTCCTTACGGAGGGAGACGGGGTACACATGGAAGAGAGGTGGGGCTTTCGGGAAGGGTAGTTGGGTGAGTCCGACACGCCGGAAGGCATTGAAGAAGTTAAGTCTAGTCAGTGAGTCAGCACAGACTGAGAAACTCTGGGGTACTTAGTGTCGTACGGTCCGGAGGGACAGGTAGTGGTTGAGGGCCTCAAGTGAGTGGGGAAGGTTTAGGAGAAACTACGAATGACATTGACAACACAAAATATGTTTACACTCAGTCCACGTCTTTTGTTCGTTGTAGTCGGTAGACGGGGGTCGGATGTGGACACGTGTCGGGTCGTCACTACAGACCTCAGATCCGTAATTACTTTCCTGGTTGTCAAATGTCGACGTCGACCCCGACTCGAAAATTGAAACATGGATCGGGAACTCCTACGGAACAGTTTAGAGTAGAGAAGTCAACCAACAAGATTTGGGAAAGGTCGAGGACTTTAGGACATGGACTGTAGATCAACGAACGGGATTCTTCGACTAATTTAGAGAAGTGTTTCCTTTATTTCTTATAATTGTTACGAAAGAGAGACGTAAGGAGGAACGTTGTGGGTGTGAGCAGGAACGGAACAGTTTCCTGTGCCTACGACGAAGAAAGTCTCCCAACGGCAGACCGGGGAGATATCGTGGAGACCCGTAGTAAAGAGTAGATGAGAACGATACTAGAGAACAGAAATGACAAGAAGAGAGAGGTTACTTGTGGAAGGGTTCAAACAGTGTAGGACTTCCATTTCTTTTGAAGGAGTAGTAACGAAAAGAGAGTTTTGGTGGTAAAATAGGGACACACGGAAACTTTGTTACACGGAAATAACAAGACAGGGGTGGTAAGAACGTGGAAGTGGGTCACACGAGGTGTCGGGTGCCGGTAGGTTAAACGTGGGAGTTATGAAGTGGTCTTGTCATTACGGGGGTTACCAGAAGAGTGAAAATAGGGTTAAAGTATCGTTGACTGGATATACTTGAAAATAAGTTACTCTTTGTAGAGAAGAAAACAACAGGTGTTTGGGTAAAGGTGGTTGTGGGTGAAAGCTGTACGGACACCTTATGATCTGTAACGACAGACGAGGTCGGAACGCCAGGAAATTAAACCCCTAAGGGATATTAAAGAAAGAAAGAAAGAACATGTAAGTGTTACTTAGGAAACCTTCACTCCAGTAGAGAAGGATACCGAATCATTCTTCACAAGTCGACGTTCTCTTTTTTCGTCGTTACGAGATGTCCCCAAACTAATTTGTCCACAACTGAAGAAAAGTACGTCCTTCCAATTTAGACTAACCATCAACGACCACAATAAGTCTTGAAGTTCCACATTTCCTTTTAAGGAGAAAGAAAAGATTACAATCCGTCATACCGACCACGTCGAACCGGCAGGAAAGGTGTCAGGTTTGGACTCTTCTTATTTCTTCGTTTTCATCTTTTCTCCCGTTTTGGAATTCGAACTCCCGTTTCTAAAAGGGTATTTAGGGGTAATCTGAAGGGTAAGTCTTTTACTTCTAGTACCGTAGACCAGGGTAGTGAAGTACCCTTTATCTACCCCTTTGTCACCTTTGTCGCAGTCTGAAACAAAAACCCCGAGGTTTTAGTGACGTCTACCACTGACGTCGGTACTTTAATTTTCTGCGAAAGAGGAACCTTCTTTTCAATACTGGTTGGATCTATCGTATAAGTTTTCGTCTCTGTAATGAAACGGTTGTTTCCAGACAGATCAGTTCCGATAGCAAAAAGGACACCAGTACATATCTACACTCTCAACCTGACACTTCTTTCGACTCGTGACTTCTTAACTACGAAAACTTGACACCACAACCTCTTCTGAGAACTCTCAGGTAACCTGACGTTCCTCTAGGTTGGTCAGGTAAGATTTCCTCTAGTCAGGACCCACAAGAAACCTTCTTTACTACGATTTCGACTTCGAGGTCATGAAACCGGTGGAGTACTCTTCTCAACTGAGTAACCTTTTCTGAGACTACGACCCTCCCTAACCCCCGTCCTCCTCTTCCCCTGCTGGCTCCTACTCTACCGACCTACCGTAGTGACTGAGCTACCTACACTCAGACTCACTTGAGGTCCACAACCACTACCTGTCCCTCCGGACCGTACGACGCTAAGTATCCCAGCGTTTCTCAGCCTGTGTTGACTCGTTGACTGGACTTGACTTGACTTGACTACAGAGTGATCAGGTGGATGAATGTTCCTTAAGACCCTTTCACCGTGACCTTTTTCTATATCTTTACCCATAACTCACTTAGTTGGATGTCATGTCCAGGAGATCTATGTTACTCAAGGTAAGGGTCTCACGTAAGTATCCAGGTTAAATGAACATTCGAGTTGTCTCAATCGGATGCATGGGTTGCTGGTGTTAGCGGATATATTATGACATGACATTATCCAAATATTATGAAAAGTGTGTTTATTATGTATTTGTTTGTTTGTGTTTTGGTTTTATAAAAATTAGAATGTCATTTCATGGAACCTTTCATATCACGTCATGTTGACGACCGTATGACCCCGACTGTAGCTCACTCATCCGTTTTTCTCAATAACTAACCTCCTCCACCCCATATCGTCTCGACTTCCTAGTCGTAGTTATCCTCGACCTCTCGTTCGATGTCGAAGTGAGTACGGACTACGACTGCCTTGTGTATAATCGTATAAACTTTAGAACGTTGAACTTACAAGTATACATCCCCTGAGTGACATAAACTATTAAGGTAGTAGGAATTCTGAGGTTACCTTCACTGTGAATGACACATTTTATAATGGACTAATCGGGACACTTATAGCCAGATACCTACGTCCAGAATCGAGACACACTCACCTCGTAAACAGTATAATATGACATTAAGAGGTAGAACATCCACGGGTAACAGTACCAGGAATGGGAGTATAGAGGGTTAATTTAGTACTAGAAGAATTAATGCTGGTCGTAATCTAGGTAGTCACCTAGCCGCTGGAGTCACGGACCGCGTCACTTTTGACACATATAAGAAAGTTTTGACACATATATGAAAGTTATCATATGTCATATAACTCTCATGTTAACTTATGACCTACTATTCATAGACTCAAGATTTATGTCAATAAATAATAATGATAGAACTAACAAGTCGTGATCTTTTATGATATTGAATTTGACTTCGTCATATATTTACTAAACTGCGATATCAAACGATAACCGGGAAGACTTGAGAGTCAAATCACGACTACACTATAAAACCGTCCAAGGTTATAAAGAAAAAAGACAGGTAAAACATAAACTGAAGAGAAAAAGACAAGAGTAATGTCGACGAGAAAAGAAGGACTAGGTGGATGAGAAAGGTCGGACATTCTTAGTATGTCGTTTAGACCGTAGTGACACTGTAATTCTTGGCAGTGTAGATAACGAAGAGGTGATGTAAACAAACTAACCTTATACTCAAAGACTTACAAAGACGATATTGATTTACAAACCTCCCGGAAGGGACCATTGAGTCGACCATTTCTCAGGTGGATGTCCCGTCCTCTGTCCCTTTAGTCACTCGCAAAGATCTTTCTTTTCCTCCTTCTTTCCTTATCTATAAAAATTAGTCTCTAAACGTTTAGACTATAAGAAAAGTTAGGATATAAGGTACATTAAATATGAAGACATAAGTCGGACGGTTTACGTTGAGAAACCTCGTAACAGTAACATTATTACCCCTTGAGAGTAGATTACAGAATTTTGTACACATGGACACAAAGTAGGGAAAATTATAGTTGTACTGAACGTTCCTTTCACAGTCCATGAAGTGAGAGACAAAATCCACAGACAGTTAAATTATAGAATAAGTTCTTATAAGTAACGTGAACAGAAAAATAATCATGTCACACCAATTTTACTCACTGATAAATCTTATAAGTAAAGTTTTATAACATTTATTTCATTTAAAAAAATTTTTTCACTTTTTTTTTCGTTTTTTTTTTTTGATGGTTGGTTTTTTTTTATATATATATATATAACCATTTCGAGTTTTAGAAGATCTCTTTATTTTATCATTTTACATAACAGTTTTCAATGGACTTATTTCGTAATTTTCTTCAATAAAATATAATTATTAGTGTATGAGATGAACAAGTCCAAGAATTCTTTTGGGACTGATTATGTCAGAGTTGTACTTTAACATGTCCTAGGAGAAACATTTGTTCTTCAGAACTTAAAGGATAGTCCGACTGTATAGGTACCTTGGGAAAGGGTGTTCATGACTGTTCCAACAATAGTAGAGTAGTAAATTCAGAGAGGGGTTTATAGTAGAGGAAGTTTGACGGTAAAGTCCAATAGAAGTCTATAAGTAGGGGTGTGGTCAACGTGAGATAAAGTAATAAGACAAAATAAAAGAAACATTCTGGATAGGTTTACGTTGGTTTTCTCTTTCTGTTTGTGCGACACAGATAAAGCGTTGAAGGAAGAGAGAACGGTCGGAGTGGTGTCCCAGACATTTGTGAACGAAAGGGTCTGAGAATGTCGAACTTGTTCAGGGACACTGAGTCAAGACAAGTTATTCCCCTTCTCACGACGCCCAAGGACCCTTTCCATAAATTAAAGGACAATTTTCCTTTTCCTTGTGTTTTACTCAAAAGAACTAGAGTCTACTCTAAGGACCTCGACGCGGTAGGTAAAATTTTGTTGAACTCCCATTTGTTTCGTATTCTTGATTTTTGTTAGTGTAATTCTTGTTACCAAACTTTTCTCTTTTTCATGACCCATGGACAAAACAATAGACTGGGATGGACTAACGACGAAAAAGAGACTTAAGAAACAAGATATTTGTGACTAGTAGAAGCGTCAAATTAAGTAACGACAGACCCATAAGACAATACACACCGGTTTCCATTAAGAGTTTCTTTACACTTCACTAGAATAAATAAGTAAATGGATGAACTAGGAACAAAGATTTGATGACGAATTTTACATTCGACACGATTTTATTTCTAGTACAAATGGAGGTACAGGGACCTCTTCCTTACCGTTGGGCGAGGTCATAGGAACGGATCTTTAAAGGTACCTACCTCCTCGGACCACCCGACGTCAGGTACCCCAGTGTTTCTCAACCTGTGCTGACTCACTGAAGTGAAATGAAGGTACACCCAAGAAGATAAAAACATCATTCTAGACCACGTACCCATTGTAAGTCACTTACATACAACTTAGGTACCTACTGTTCTCTTACATTTACTAATTGTTGCGACGAAACGTATAAGAACCTCGTGTTTACCCCACTAGTCCCACCTACGACCTGGACCCTATAATATTCTTAGGTGAGTGACTGGCACGATCCTCGAGTAGAGAATTTTCATGTTTAGAATTGGACAGATAAGATCATTTACCAAAGATGTATAAAACGGTCCTTTTTTCGATAAAAAGGTCTGGATAGTAAAATTTTACACTCTTGACGGACTCAACTAGTTTTTCGGTGGTAGATAATTCAACCTTCATAGTTTCTAAAAAGATCGTGAATCCGTGTAATTAAAATCGATAAAGCATAAAGAAGTATAATCACCTTTAAGAAAGTAAATTTGAACAAATCAGTGATCCAACACAGACTGAGAAACACTGGGATACTTAATATTGAGTGATCCGAGGAGGTAAGTACCCTAAAGGGTCCTTTCTTACAATCTCACCCAACGGTAAAGGAAGAGGTCCCCTAGAAGGGATAGGTCCCTAGTTTGAACGTAGAGGACGTAACCATCCGTCTAAGAAATGACGACTTGGTCGACTCTTCGGGAAAGTGAATCTGATTACAACAAGTTATCTTTATAATACACTCAGTATATATATTAAAATGTAAATTTTTTACTTTTCTCCCTTGAAACATGATATAAAATAAATTGGGGTATATAAGTTTTATAGTAAAATAGTACAATATAACCATTTGTACACTAGTTGTCTTTTAGTAAGTTCAACAACATATTGGGTCCTTCAAGACACGTCATGAGACACCAACGGATCTTTCTTTCCTGGCCCCCCAACCTCTTTCTGAGTTCTGCCTCCCTTTATATACGTATGAATGCAGACTAAGTACAACGAATTACCGTCTTTGGTTGTGTTGTGACACTTCGTTAATAGGAGGTCCATTTTTATAAAAAGAAAAAAAATCTTTCCTGTAAATTGTTACGCACCTGAGTCACTAAATCGCACATAAAACGTAAATGTCATGTTGAGTTGAACTGGATCAGTATGAAGTTCAGTGTCTTACGATCCTCGAAGGTATAACTTGTTGCGACTAATTCTACTTAAGTCAGGTGTTTCCTTCTGAGTAAGATAATTCGGGAGGACTGTGTGAAAATCCAATTTGTTCGTATATGTACACCAACCGGAACTCAATTCATGATTTTCGTGTGGCTATCTATTCGGTAGGAATGAAGGGGGATGGGAACGGGGGTTTCCCCACGTGACGTAACTGTTTACTTAGTGGTTTTTTCAGCAATATTTCTAGTGCATATCCTAACATTTCCTGTATACGTATCCCGAGATCTTCTCATGAACCCAGTCCCGTCCCCCGAGATCAATACTCCCTCCACCAATCCTGTCCGAGAACCTCCGACTCTACGGTTATGACTCGGAATCCTGACTCCTCTCGAATAGAACGACTTCCTTTCCCTAAGGTCCGGTCCGTAGTGGTGACTCTAAGTTTATTTCTCGTCTGAGATTTGTAACTCTCCTTAACTCACAACTCTCCATTTCTCACCGACTCTCTGTCTGTCTCCGGTCCAGTACCCTCTGAAGCAAATCGACCTGTAAGTAGAGTGTTTTATAAAGGGACGGAGGGCGAAGGCAGAAGGTACAATAATGCGTCTTACGAGGATTGGTGACAAGGTGACCTGTTCCGAGGGTAAGAGTTCTGAGTGATGGGGTGAAGAAGAGGGTAGGGACGGTGACCAGGACATTTTTTACATCTGGGACCGGGAATTGAACAAGAGTAAAAGTGACAGAATCAACTGGTAGCAAGGAGAGTTGTAAAAGATACAAAGACTGACAAAGATACTACTGTCTAAATTTAGAGATATAAGTTGGGACTGGGAAACAGACTTTGTAGTCTGTATCCCTTTTATATTAATTTTTGTTTTAGAAGAAGATTGGGTCTTTTGGAGAAGTGTTTCCACCTTCTGTTTCTTTGTTTAAAAGAATGACTGATTCGTAATTTGGAACTTACACTATACACAACGTCCATTAGTGGATTCTCTACTGTCTCTGTTTTTATTTATAGTGGGAAAATAACAAAAAGGGAAATTTTTTAAAATAACCTCATATCAACTAAATGTCACAACACAATTAAAGTCCATATGTCGTTTCACCAAATCAATGTGTGTGTGTGTACATACACATATATATATATGTATAAGGAAAAGACTAAAAAAGACAATATCCAATCCCCAATAATGATCTATAACTTATATCAAAAGACCCGATATGTTATCTAGGAAGAACTAATAGATAAGGTATGTGTCATACACGTAGACAATTAGGGTTCGAGGGTCAAGTAGGGGAGGGGGGATAAAGAGAAAACTATTAGTATTTAAACCATTTAGAGTGCGACATCATATCGGTTCGTCTATGTTGGGTAGTGTATATATAAGAATTCTACTAGACATTGGTCAAGAGTTCACTCTCCTGAACTCTAAGTGGACAGTGTGTATTAAGTAGGATTGAAGTGGTCCCATAACCCCACTGGGAACACACTCGATCAATCGTACTTGGTAGAGAGAGTTACTATCCTACGTCAAAACGTCGAGTCTCGTTCAGTCTCGAGTGGCTCAACGTTCAATCCGAGGATGAAAGGGTCATCTTTAATCCCCCACCCTACGACGGGGGGAAGTACAAACGTAAAGTCTTCTAACGTCCAAGTTCTCTTCCTGTAAACCCCCAGTATTTCTACTGTTTTCTACATGTAGTAAAAGTTTTCTTAAATATATATAAACCTGTCTACTCTTTCATGAATGTTCGAAAGATTCCATTTACTCTTAATTCAAAGTTTAAATTAGATAAACAGGAATATGTACGAAGGAGGTACCATAGTGAGGAACCAATAAAGTGGTAGAGGAGTTTAATTTTTATACGTAAAAAATAAAAATAAAAAAGACTAAAGTAAATAAAAAAATTAACTTCCTATTAACGAATATCTTAAAATAACAAAAGACGGTTTAATAGTTGTACTTAGTAGGTACCCATATGTATATATGGGAAGGAGAACTATAAAAATAAAGATTCAGTCCAAATTAAAGTATAGAGGACAAGTTTGACTACAGAAGTAAACATGGTTACGAAAAAGATTAAAGGGTCATGGGTTGAAAGAAAGTTAGACGGTGATTCAACAGTCGACAGGAGAGGTAAAAAAAGTGAAAAAATAATGATGTCGGGGGAGGGGTGAAGTGTGGATCTGATACCGGACCCACAAAGTGAATGTAAAGTACAATGAGAGATGCGAAGACGAGAGGGCTGACTAGAAGTGTCAGTAGACCCGAAAGACCAAGTTTTAGACGGTAACAAAAAATTCTCGATATCCTTTTTCCAGTAGTGACGAAACTACAATAGAATAAGTCGATTGAACTAGAAAGACATATAAAGTTAGGTTTAATTCAGGAGTCGAGTTCAGGTCCAGAAGGGAAGACGACCAGTTTGTGTGACTCGTACACTTGAAGTCCAAAAATTAGGTTTGTGTGAGATAAAGGAATAAAAGAAAAGTGAAGAGATTTGTGGGTGAGATAGATAGGTCGTGACGATACTGTCGTAAATAGGACTAAATAAGATTAATTGGACGAATATAAAAGGTGAAGATGAGTACAAGGTATGTTGCACTACGGACTCTGTAGTGAGGTAACAGAGCCCAGGTAGACCCAAGATGTTTCAAGAGACTTTTCGAATAGAATTGAGTAAAATATTGGAGATCTTCTTCTGATCTTTTTATTCATAAGACGTGAAATCACACGAGACAAAGGTATAGTTGGATTATGTTTGTGGGAAAGGTTTCGAGATATAAATATTTATTATATGTAGTACCTGTCAAATTCAAGTGTCTTAACTTACCGATAAAAATACCTTAACGGAGGTAATTGATAGATTATTTAGTGAATATTAGGACTATACGGATGTATTTTAATATAAGAACTAAAATCATAAATGTGGTCCTTTTTTGAGAAGTAATTGAGACGTTTGTCAATGAATCGGATCAGTTATTATTTTTGTTTAAGGGAAGGACCTGAAACGTTAAATTGGATTTTATGACTTGAATTAAGAAACCTTTGGGTATATTTCTTTCATAAAGCAGAAAGATATTACTTGACTCTTACATTTTATGGGAAGTCAAATATATCTCCTCGTATCACAGAACTTATAAGTATTATAAGTACGTCAAATTCATTTTATTACTCAAATACTTACAAAATCGAATTTAGTGTAACGACGACTCAGTGAAGTCAGCACAGGTTGAGACACACTGGGGTGTCTGCCGTCGGGTGGTCCGAGGGGACAGGGACCCTAAGAGGTCGGTTCTTGTGACCTCACCCAACGGTAAAGGAAGAGGTCACGTCCTTTCACTTTTCACTTTCACTTCAGCGAGCCAGTACAAGCTGGGAGTCGCTGGGGTACCGGACGTCGGAGGGTCCGAGGAGGTAGGTACCCTAAAAGGTCCGTTCTCATGACCTCACCCCACGGTAACGGAAGAGGCAATTTAGTGTAATTCTATGGTATATATCTTTTCCGTTCCCCATACATAGTTATAATGAGAAGATCGACAGGAAACACCTCTTCCTTTACCGTTCGGTGAGCTCACAAGAACGGACCTCTTAGGGTCCCTACCCCCTCGGACCACCCGACGGTAGACACCCCAGTGTGTCTCAACCTGTGCTGACTTCGTTGAATTGTCGTCGTCGTCGTCGTTAACAGGAAACTGATCATTNACTTTCACTCCAGCGAGCCAGTACAAGCTGGGAGTCGCTGGGGTACCTGACGTCGGAGGGTCCGAGGAGGTAGGTACCCTAAAAGGTCCGTTCTCATGACCTCACCCCACGGTAACGGAAGAGGCAATTTAGTGTAATTCTATGGTATATATCTTTTCCGTTCCCCATACATAGTTATAATGAGAAGATCGACAGGAAACACCTCTTCCTTTACCGTTCGGTGAGCTCACAAGAACGGACCTCTTAGGGTCCCTACCCCCTCGGACCACCCGACGGTAGACACCCCAGTGTGTCTCAACCTGTGCTGACTTCGTTGAATTGTCGTCGTCGTCGTCGTTAACAGGAAACTGATCATTTCATAAACCATATTTTACACAATTTAATAAAGGAAAAACTTTCTTATTTTTGACTAACTAAAAATTTTAAGTCGAGGAGTTGTGTCTGGAGGGAAATGGTTGGTAGGTTTGCTTATTGGTAGAGAAGAATTATGGTATTATAAATATAAACCGTAAACGATAGTAAGACATAATACCTCCACGATTTAGTTACTTACCGTTTTATTCACGTCTTTAAGGGGTGAATTTTTTGATTTGTGTTAGGAACAGACAAAAAGTGAGACTAATACCGTCAAGTTCCAAAATTTCGGTTCGGTTGAAAGTTACAGTTTCCTTATTCTACTGAACAGTATAAGACTTGACGGATACCCAGGTCGACGAAATTCGTCGACAATTCTCTTCGAAGTCTTTCCAAGTAAAGACTGTCTAAACACACTTAAAGAAGGAACCCTTAACTTTTACGAGGTTAATTCTGGTCTAAGTACAACTACATACCGTTTTGGTTATGTTATAACATTTCATTAATTGGAGGTTAATTTTATTTATTTAAATATAATTTTATATATATCTTCATATTATTTGTACATTTTTTTTATTATTTTCTATCGACTTATTTACAGTTTCTAGTCGGAACCTCTTTACTCTTTCGTTCTCTTCAGCCTTGACGAGGACAGTCAGACGACATTAAAGTAAACTATTAGTGACACCGACGGAAGACCTCCACGAATAGAATGGGAAGTTCGCCTCTATGTAGGGTGTTCGTTTGTTAATAATCCTCTCGTTCACCCAAATCTGTCGTGTCCTTTGAGATGCGGTTGTCGGGGGTCTCTCCCGCACCAAGACATTCTTGTCCAAGTTAAACAAAGAACAAACTAGACACTCATATAAGAAACAGAATCCCTATATTTTACTTGACCTATAGTCTTCGTAAAAGGTTGCATTCCTTTGTTGTAGATTTTGTCTATGTTTTATTCGGTATATGTCGTATGTGAATATAAAAACTTTGAACATTATTTACAACGACTTTCCTCCTATTGAGTGATCCTACATTTTGACTTCTCATTTAAAAAGTTATCGAAACTTACCTAAGTTACGGTCAATATTCGGCTTCGTTTCGGAAGGAGTACTCGTGTCCTTTTATGAGTAAATTAGACTTAGTGAGTTCTGGTGGACAGTCCCTACGGTATTTCTCTGAGTAAACTTATTATTACGTGTCTTTTCGGCACCTTCCATTAGTTG
Source organism: Capra ibex (assembly GCA_006410555.1). Classification (NCBI taxonomy): domain Eukaryota; kingdom Metazoa; phylum Chordata; class Mammalia; order Artiodactyla; family Bovidae; genus Capra; species Capra ibex. The sequence goes on along the minus strand of SJYO01000647.1, from coordinate 38,933,389 downwards.
TACATATAAAACCTTTTGACCTCACTTAAATGTTAGAGAATGTTCTTTTGTCGTTACTGAACTTAACAGATCCGTTTTACCGTGATGGGTAGTTTCACGAACTCTCGAAAATTTGTAAGTGTGAAACACGGTCTCAAGTCGAATTACTACATTTTTTATATATTATAAATAACGAAGAAAATATATAACTCCCGGTCAGTACGACTAGTCACCCCTTTATTTCGTGTCCATTGTATAGTAGTATGTTATCCTTCTCCCTTGTTCTTGATCCTTCTATACTTTGGGGTGTACTACTGAATACCTTATACTTTACTGGGTACTTACGTTACCCAACCTAAGACTCAAGAAACTCTTCGTTCTCATGTCTACCCCTGCAGGGACCACCAAGTCACTAATCGGAAGGTTACGTACCCGAAGGGACTATCGAGTCAACCATTTATTAGGTGGACGTCACGACCTCTGGACCCAAGCTAAGGATCCAGTCCTTCTAGGTGACCTCTTCCCTATCCAATGTATGGGGTCATAAGAACCCGAAGGGAATACCGAGTCGACTATTTCTTAGACGGACGTTACGTCCTCCGGACCCAAGCTAGGGACTCAACCCTTCTAGGGGACCCCTTCCCTTTCCGATGGGTGGACTCATAAGACCGGACCTCTTACGGTACCTGACGTATCGGGTACCCCAACGTTTCTCAGCCTGTACTGACTCTCTGAAAGTGAAAGTGAAAGGTAACGTCTCCCACATCTAAGTTAGGAACCAGCCCTTCTATTCTAGGGTGTATGGAGTGTCGGTTTTTTTAGTTTTGTATTTTGTCTTCATTACAACATCGTTCAGGTTATTTCACAAATCTTTACCGGGTGTAGGTTTTTTTCTTTCTTTTTTAGAAATTTTTCTTTTGTCTACCGTAAACTGGATCAATTCGGAATGTCTCACTGATTCTAAAACTCTCTACTTTTTTACTCTATTGATAAGGTCCCTCTCTTTTTTATCCTGTTTTTCGTGTCTCGTGATTTCATGCACTTAGTCCTTCTACACAAAAACCATTTACTGTGCTCGTCTCTTCATTCTTGTCACGACCCTCCGCTCCGACTTTCCGTCAAACCCCGTCTGACTGGTAACTTTAAATTAACTCGTTAACAGTCTGTCCCGTCCTCCACACCTTATCTTTATATCAAACTTACACTAATCCAGGGGGACTCAACGTCCACGTCTACTATAACATAATCGTAGTTTTGAGTTTGAATCCAGAGACCGTAGAGAAGACCTCATTGAAGTCCTAGTAGTAGGATGAACCAGACATTTGTCGAGACCTCAGGTCTCCGGCACAGGTCTTTTGACCTGTCGATGTCCATTTTGTGATTCTACTCTTACAAAGGAATATGGTACATGTTTTTATTTACGTTTTACCTAATTTCTGAATTCAGGAATATTAGTCTCACCCTAAAACTGGTTCGGTAAGAATGGAATTTGCTACATGATACATAATACTTTTCCCAAATTGACGTAACATAAGTGTTTAACTCTAATTTTTATCTTTTTTTTTCCACTTACTAGTACTTAAAACTAGCACTTACTAGTTTTTAAGTTGGTTATTAAAATTGTTGAAACCTTTTCTATTCAAAGGAACCCTAAAACGGAGATAGAGACCTACCTTGTAATTCGGGAGTCTGAGTACAGATTTTGTTTCGGTCCAAGACTCCGTCCCTAGTCGTCGTCTGAAAAGGTGTTTCCCGGTCATTGTTTATCAAAATCTAAAATACCCGGTGTCTCGGAGATAGTGTTGATCGGTCACAACGACAACTCCCATTTTTATCGGTGTTTGTCATGTAATGAAACGAATCTCCGAAAGGTCAACTAAAAATTTGTAAAAATTTCCTTAGGTTGTCGAGATAAAAGGAAAAACATAGGAATATTAAGTGTCAACGTAAAAAATGACGAAGCGACTTCGAGAGTCTGTAATCTGACCTAGTATTTCCCTTTGTCTTAGAAGAAATTACCTTTGGTGTTCATACGGTTCTTAATACCTCAGTGACTTGAAGACCCTTAGGTACTTAGACACCAATAAGAATTCCGGTGGAATCTATACAGTGGTCATAGAAAGATTTGTGGTAATTGCTAGTGTCCTTTAAGTCCAGTGATGTTTACTTACTTTTCCGGTGTCTCTTGATCTTTGTGTCGTCACTCTCAATGACGGACGGAAGGTTTATATCAGTGGAGAAACGTCGGTGACGGATCTGAAGAGACTGTAGTCTCTGATTCCAGAGACATTTATCTCAGGACCCTTACTTGATTAAGAGAAATTCTTTACAAATCAAGCGGTCAGATACAGGCTGCGTCCTATGTCGTACGAACCCCGACCACGTGCCACTACTGGGTCTCTTTACAATACCCCTCCCTCCACCCTCCCCCCAAGTACAAACCCTTACGTACATGTGGGCACCACCTAAGTACAGTTACATACCGTTTTGGTTATGTCATAACATTTCATTTTATTTCATTTTTATTTTTATTTTTACAAATCAAGTCTCCTTTTAACCATACATCTATAACATGTACAAGAACTTCAGACTCCGAAGAAAAATCAAAAATCCGAGAAAATTTTAATTTCCTATCGACTAAATGTCAAGTCAAGTCAACGAGTCAGTACAGATTGAGAAACACTCGGGTACCTGCCGTCGTTTGGTCCGAAGGGACAGGTAGTGGTTGAGGGTCTCGGTTGAGTTTGAGTAAAGGTAACGTTACCACTACGGTGTGTCTGAAGAGTAGGAGACAGCAGGAGAAGAAGAAGACGGAAGTTTAGAAAGGGTCGGAGTCCCAGAAAAGTTTACTCAACCAACAAGCGCAATCCACAGGTTCATAACCTCAAGGTCGAAGTCGTAGTCAGGAAGGTTACTTATAAGTCCTGACTAAAGGAAATCCTAACTGACCAACCTAGAGGAAGGTCAGGTTCCCTGAGAGTTCTCAGAAGAGGTTGTGATGTCAAGTTTACGTAGTTAAGAAGTCACGAGTCGAAAGAAATATCAGGTTGAGAGTATAGGTATGTACTGATGACCTATTTGGTATCGAAACTGATCTGTCTTGAAACAACCATTTCATTACAGAGACGAAAAATTATACGACAGATCCGACCAGTATCGAAAAGAAAGTTCCTCGTTCACAGAAAATTAAAGTACCGACGTCAGGGGTAGACGTCACTAAAACCTTAGGGGTTTTATTTCAGACAGTGACAAAGGTGACAAAGGGGTAAAGGGTACTTTACTACCCTGGTCTACGGTACCAGAATCAAAAGACTTACAACTCAAAATTCGGTTGAAAAAGTGAGAAAAGAAAGTGAAAGTAGTTCTCCGTGAAATCAAGAAGAAGTGAAAGACGGTATTCCCACTACAGTACACGTATACACTCCAATAACTATAAAGAGGACCGTTAGAACTAAGGTCGACAGGAAGTAGGTCGGGTCGTAAAGTGTACTACAGGAGACGTATATTCAATTTATTCATCCCACTGTTATACGTCGGACCTTTTGAGTCGTCACCGGGGTCCTCACCTTTTCCAGTCAAAAGTAAGGTTAGGGTTTCTTTGCGTTACGGTTTCTTACGAGTTTGATGACGTGTTAACGTGAGTAGAGTGTACGATCTTTTCATTACGAGTTTTAAGAGGTTCGGTCCGAAGTCGTTATGCACTTAGCACTTGAAGGACTACAAGTTCGACCAAAATCTTTTCCGTCTCCTTGGTCTCTAGTTTAACGGTAGTAGGTGACCTAGTGCCTGTTACGTTCTCTCAAGGTCTTTTTGTAGATAAAGACGAAATAACTGATACGGTTTCGGAAACTGACACACCTAGTGTTATTTGACACCTTTTAAGACTCTCTGTACCCTTATGGTCCGGTGTACTGGACGGAGAATCTTTGGATATACGTCCAGTCCTTCGTCGTCAATCGTGACCTGTACCTTGTTGTCTGACCAAGGTTTATCCTTTTCCTCATGTAATTCCGACACATAACAGTGGGACGAATAAATTGAAGATACGTCTCATGTAGTACTCTTTGCGACCCGACCTTCTATGTGTTCGACCTTAGTTCTAACGACCCTCTTTATGGTCATTGGAGTCTATACGTCTACTGTGGTAGGAATACCGTCTCACTTCTCCTTGAGTTTTCGGAGAACTACTTTCACTTTCTCCTCTCACTTTTCCAACCGAATTTCGAGTTGTAAGTCTTTTGCTTCTAGTACCGTAGGCCAGGGTAGTGAAGTACCCTTTATCTACCCCTTTGTCACCTTTGTCACCGTCTGAGATAAAAACCCCCGAGGTTTTAGTGACGTCTACCACTGACGTCGGTACTTTAATTTTCTGCGAATGAGGAACCTTCTTTTCAATACTAGTTGGATCTATCGTGTAAGTTTTTGTCTCTGTAATGAAACGGCTGATTCAAGGTAGATCAGTTCCGATACCAAAAAAGTCCCCAGTACATACCTACACTTTCAATCTGACACTTCTTCCGACTCGTGACTTCTTAACTACGAAAACTTCACACCACAACCTCTTCTGAGAACTCTCAGGGAACCTGACGTTCCTCTAGGTTGGTCAGGTAAGACTTCCTCTAGTTGGGACCCTAAAGAAACCCTCCTTACTAACGTTTCGACTTTGAGATCATGAAACCGGTGGAGTACACTTCTCAACTGAGTAACCTTTTCTGAAACTACGACCCTTCCTAACCCCCATCCTCCTTTTCCCCTGCTGTCTCCTACTCTACCAACCTACCGTAGTGACTGAGCTACCTTCACTTAGACTCACTTGAGGCCCTCAACCACTACCTGTCCCTCCGGACCGCACGACGCTAAGTACCCTAGTGTTTCTCAGCCTCTGCGACTCGCTGACTTGACTTGACTCGACTGTATGAGGAAAGGGTTAAACCTCGGTTAGACAACAAGGTACAGGTCAGGGTTGACAACGAAGAACTGGACATATGGCTAAAGAGTCCTCCGTCCAGTCCACCAGAACATAAGGGTAGAGAGTCTAAAAAGGTCAAACAACACTAGATGTGTCAGTTTCCGAAACCACATCAGTTATTTCGTTTTCATCTACGAAAAAAGACCTTGAGAGAACGAAAAACTACTAGTCGTCTACAACCGTTAAAACACGATTAAAGACGACATGTAGTTTCATTAATCAAATGTGTTTGTGTGTTCGTCTATATATATATATATATACATCACATATATATATATATATAAATACCACCACCAAATCAACGATTCAACATCGACTGAGAACACTGGAGTACCCGACATCGGGTGGTCTGAGGAGATAGGTACCCTAAAGGGTCCGTTCTTATGACATCATCCAACGGTAAAGGAGGAGGTCCCTAGAAGAACTGGGTCCCTAATTTGGATGTAGAGGACGTAACGTCCACCCAAGAAATGGTGACTCGGTGGGCCTTCGGGATGTATATATACACATAAGGAAAATTTTTCTTATATATATAAGGAAAATTTTAAATATACATATATAATGTAAAGAAAATTCTCAAAAATAAACAAATGAATCGACGTGGTCCCGAAACAACGGTACACACCCGAAAGAGAGAGACACCACACGTCTCAAGGGTACCACCTCCGGCGAGAACGACACCGCGTGTCCGAGACCCCGTGTACGCGAGTCATGAATACCGAGTGTCCGAATCAACACGTCACCGCACACTCTAGAAGGACCTGGTCCCTAGTTCGGGTACAGGAGACGTAACCGTCCCCCTAAGAATTGGGGACCTGGTCCCCTCAAGAGAACAAATTATATAATAAAAAGTAATAACAAATAAGTCCTGTGACTTAGGTCAGGGGTCAAGACATGTCATCCTGTAACAAAAAGATGCGTAGGACATATATTATCGCACACAGACGAGTAGGGTGTGAGGGTCAGGAAGGGAGGGGACGGAGTGGAGGGGTAACCAAGAGATACAGATACTCAGTTAAAGACAAAGTATCTATCCAAGTAAACACAGCATGAAATCTAAGGTGTGTACGTCCGACAAAAACATTCTCTTTAAAGATAACAGAAAGATCAGGAACGATTTTTATAGAGAGTTCTACATTAAATGTGGAGTTTCGTTTACATCTCGGTTCTATGATGTCCGCTAGATTAGATTGGTTCGGTGACAGGTACACTCATTTGACTCAGAACTCGGACGATTCCCCGGTTTTTATAAAGGACTTGGAGAAGTACCAATTCACTTCCTCCTGAGAAAGTATGAGTCAATTTGCTACCGATCATAACTAAAAAAAAAACCCCCCCCCTCCCCCGTGAAGTAACACTACGGACACTTTACTTCTTTATGTTTCTCTCGGACTCTAAGAGATCCTGCTAAGTACGGGAAGTCACAGTTCGTGACAGGATCTCAACCCCTGTGTCATCGTCCAACTTATTTCAGGGAAGGGACTCCGGACATGTATCTGTTATATTTGGTTGCACCACGGGTGGTGTACGGTCCGCACGACACGATATTCAGTGAATTAAGAGTCGTTTTTCTCGATACGTCTCTGTGAAAAGGTCAAACTTTCTTTCCTTCGGTTTCTTTACCTTTTTCAGTAAGATTTTACCTTTTATATACTCAAGACTTTCCTTCATATATTTTACTAACCGAAAACTTTCTTTGAATCTCTAGACATCAGGACGTGGAAAAATTGAGTTATGAAAATTCTCAACTCCCCCACCCCCTTGAACTCCAAAAGTAAAACGGAAAGAAGGAAACTAATAGGAGTCTTCAAGGTTCGTATCAGAAAGGAGGTGTTTAAGTGGTGACGGGACATTATTTCAAACACTACAAAAATTGTTGCTTTTAACAAGTAAGTAGTTTTCATGTACAAAATGAGTAGTATAATTAAACTGTGTACTGATTAGGATCCTCACACCTAAACCCCTTTGAAGAATAAAGTAACGTCACCCGATAAGAAATGGATCCTCCCTTCTCTACGAACTATCGTGACACATAATAAAGAAGTTTATGGGTTACTATAATGACTAATAAGATTTTAACATGGATATGGTAGAAGAGAGAGTCTTTGACACTAACCTCTAATGTTATTTTCAGATATACTCTACCACTCGTTAAAAGATGTCAAGGGTTTTGTTGACTTTACGTTGAAGGAGGAGGGTAGAAAATTTCATCTAGACCAAAGAAGTTGTTTTCCTATTTAAACGATTTATCAGTAGTACGAGGAGTCGGAACCACAATCGACGTCACGACCATCTTTCGACGCTCTCCGGTTTACATACATCTCATAGATCTAAAGAATCCTTTTATAACATGTTAAGATAGAATCCTACAAATATATATCCAAAATATGTCGTAAGTTTACCGTTAAAAAATGATTCAGTTTCCTGTTTATATTGTCACGATCTCCTTTATGATCTTAAAGATGTTCTAATCACAAAGTCCCTTATTTTATAAAGACTTTCTTAAATTCGTGACGTACTTAAACTTTACGGTATTATTTACCTGAAGACAGTCTCATCATCAAATTGGATTAATCTCCAAAATCGTTATCTGAGGGGAGAACATGAGACTTAAGTCGGAGGTCTGACTATTAGTCTAGTCTGACAATATAGTTATCTGAACAAAACTCATTAGCAATAAAAACTCTGGACTTTCTTGGCTTTCGTTTAGGTCTGTTTTGAGTGCCAAGACTCGTACTCGGAGAAGTCAGCCGAGTCCATTGTTGTCGGTAGATTGGTAAATTTATTGAGGAAGGACGTAGGAAGGAACGACCTTTTAAAACAGTTGCCAATTCTTGAACAGAGTGGGTCAAAACACTCTGTTTTGATTGGGACTTTGGATTCTCTAGTATCGTCGTCAAATGGTTAAAATTTATATAAATTATATATAAGGTTGTGAAAGTCTTTACCTTTACGTAATTTTACCTTTTTCATTCTTTATAACTGAGAACAGTCAGTCGGTTAGACTCCGCTGGGTGTCTACACGAATCACTGTGTAAAGAGACAGACCGGTGAAACGTTTCAAAGGATATAAACGACGAGCGTTTGTGGAAAACTTCGAGGTCCCCCCGTAACGAGAAAAACGACAACAAACAAACAAACATAATAACGAAAAAGACGTGACAAGAAGAAAAAAAAAAAGACGATTAATTAAGTTTTAAAAGGGACAAAGAAGTGAACGGTAAAGAAAGAGGATAAAGAGATGTTTTAATTTAACACTGAGAAGAAATACATGGGAGAAAGAACCTCTTCAGTACTTTAAAATGGATAGAAAAATTTATTTTCCATTAAAATTCTCAACCCCTCCTGACTAAAATATTGTGTATATCTTAAGTTTACATTACGCCTACATAATTAGTTGTTTTAAGTAAATGTCAATGAAGAGGTTGGTAGGTGTGTAGAAGGACGATTCCATCCCAAACTCTCCTAATAAATAAATCTCATCGGTAAAGACCGGTGTCCTTTTACCCTTCAACGAAACTACCAGTACAGGTGCCTAACAGTAGACTTCGAGGTTAAAAGATTAAGAAAACCCGTTATAAATGGGAATCCATAGAGGTCTCGTATCGTTCGGAGTGTCCTACTGAGAGTAGATTCTACTTATAACAAAACGACCATTTGCAACAACCATTTCACCATAACGGGGGAACTACAGACCTAAGAAGAAACCGACGACGATAAAATTATTTAGTAGTGTAAAGATGAGAGAAGGAGAAAGTTGGTTGGAGAAAGGGAGTAAAAAGTGGGTTAATAAATAACTAGATAACCGTTTAAAAGGTAACTTTCCAACGACAACATGACACGTGTTACCGGTAAAATTGAATGGTCACATCATTCATCAGTGACAATGTTACAGAAAATTTTGAATAATAATTATAAAATTAACAGTGGTATTGTCCCGAAGGGACTATCGAGGTAACTATTTCTTAGACCGACGTTACGTCTTCTGGGGTCGAGTTAAGGACCCAGGTCTTCTACCGACCTCTTCCCTATCCGATGGGTGAGGTCATGAGAACCAGAAGGGAACACCGAGTCGACCATTTCTTAGGCGACGTTACACCCTCTACACCCAAACTAGGGACCCAACCCTTCTAGGAGACCTCTTCCCTTTCCGATGGGTGAGGTCATAAGGCCGGACCTCTTAAGATACCTGACATACCAGGTACCCCAACGTTTATCAGTCTGTTGGGACTCGCTGAAAGTGAAAGTGACAAAGTGGTTTTGTCTGGATAGATACGATCAAAGATATTAACAAGGATAAGACACTTACTGAAATTTTATAGGTGTACAGACTCAGATTGAACAAAGGATAAAATGTAGATTTAAAAGTAGTCAGAGGATCTATAAAACAAAAGGAAAAACCCCTTTTTTTTTTTCCGTACAAAAACCTGTAAACTCAAAGAAGTAAAGATCTAAGAATAAGTACAAGAAATTGGAAAACGGGTAGAAAGACAGAATGTTTACGTATAATAATAGACGACCTCCAAAAATTACCTACAGAATTCCGTGGTAACAGTTGAGATAGAGTGAGACAGGTTTTTACTTAATAGAAGGGGTGTTCGGTCATCTAGGTTAAATGAAAGGTAAAGGTACTAACCATGGAAGTAAAAATAGGGAAGGACGTCAACTCCTATCAGAAACGATTATAGTGAGTCAACCGGTCAGAAACTTCGTACCGTAAAGAAATGACCATAATTTGTAAATGGTAACTATCAATGACGGACGTTACCAATTTGTTTTATAAATAGAAGTACTTTCAAGACACTGTTAATAGTTCGGAACACGTTTCCATAGTGAAGTACGAATCAATATAGACTGAGAAACTTTGGGGTAGCTGACATCGGACGGTCCGAGGAGACAAGTACTCTAAGACGTCCGTTCTTGTGACCTAACCCGTCGGGAGAGAAAGAGGTCCCCTAGAAGGACTGGGTCCCTAGCCAGGGCCAAGAGTACGTAATGTCCTCCTAAGAAATGGTAGACTCTGTGATTCCTTCGGACACGTCTCTATAATACAATAATATTTATATGAATTAAAAATATCTATAATAGGTATCTACAATACAAAGAGGTCAATCTTCACACAAGATTTGTATCATTGGATTTTGTCTTCATAGAAGGGTTCTTATAGACTAATTTATAGTGTGTTTGTAAATACTTATCAATAACCAAAACACTTATTAAGTTTAACTTCACACCCTATTTATTTCTCTTAAAAATAAAAACTCTTTTCAAAAGTAAGTTTACCATTTTCCTGGTAAACTCAAGAAAAAATTTCAATTAAAAATAACCTAATGTCAACGAGACGTTTGACATCAACACGATGAAAGTCGACATGTCGTTCCACTTAGCCAGTAAGTATGTGTAGAAAGGGGATAAAAAACCTAAAAGAAGGGTAATTCAGAGGTATCTCGTAACTCATCTCAAGGGACGCGAGACATCATCCGCGAGTAATCATCGATGAAGCATGAATCGCCACACACAGTCACGGTCAGAGACTAGGGTAGGGTCGGAAGAAGGGGAGACATCAGGTGTACAATCTAGAGATGTAGGCACGGAGATAAAGGCGAAACGTTTATTCCAGTAGATATAGTAAAATTATCTAAGGTGTATACACGAAATTATATTCTACAAACAAAAAGAGAAAGACTGAATGACATGAGACATACTGTCGGAGATCCAGGTAGGTACAGAGATGTCTATTGGGTCAAAGTAAGGAAAATTACCTACTCACTATAGGGTAATACATGTATATACATGTATATACATGTTGTAAACACACGCAAGGAGACAACCACCTGTACGTCCAAGATTTAACGGTAAAGGAAAACAGACAATACACCAGAGACTTATTAATCACAGTTTGTTAAGACATTAACCAATTATATTTATGGATTCTAAAAAAAAAATACGATGGATTAGAGTCTTAACGGAGAACTTAGTAAAATAATCATCCTAAAGGAGTAAATAAAGAACATTAAATTAACCGATTTAACGGAAATCACCTTGAGTTATATCTTTACATAATATACCTTATTAAGTTTATCGTCAAAGGTACTTATCTGAAGATCACAGTTACTACTTTATTTAAGATATACGACTTATAACTTCTTTCATAAGGATGTCTTATTTGTATATTCATTTAACAATAACATTTCTTTTTATATAATTTATTTGACTTCCATATATAATTTATTTGAAGTCCTAAATAGATCTGTAAAGTTTTAAGTACAAATCTTTTTGGTTTGGTGTTTTTTATACCAAAACTTCAGCTAGATGGGAAGTAAACGAGAACCCTAGACTTACACAAGTAGTGTTCGGTATCCTCAATCACCATTTCGTATTTGAGTCCTGTGAAGTTTTTGTTAATCAAGGGAGGGTCGTTATAATTAGAGACACTCGTTCCACATTACTAATGTACGTGTCTTAATTGACTGGATCTTTAACACAGAAGATCCAGTGAACACCCTTTATCACTGTCGAAAAGATACTATAGTTTTATTTTCAATTCATTACTAGGTTAACATTTTCTCACTGACTACCAAGAGTCTCAGGAAGAACCCAAAATCCTTCCATCTGTGTGTGTGACGTACCACCGACTTCTCGACCTGACGTTAGAACCAACGGACTAATTGGGAATTGATTGTGAAGGTGACCAATCTTGTTTCTAATAAGACTTTCTTAGTACAAATCTGGGGACGATTCTTTATCATTCTTTGGTCGTAAACTTACAGGAGAATCTATAATACTCGACGAAACTGTATACACTAGAGTAAACTTGACGGGAGACTCGTTGACCTTATTTTGGCTCCTGTACTACGGAATACCTCCACTCTAGTGAAAAGGTCACAGTGTACCTATCATACCTTTGCAGTTATAAGGACTGGACACTGACTTTTAAGGTACAAAGAAGACTATTGGAGACGAAGGATTTCACTCATGTGTGACTCGTCCCTAGTAACTATAAGAGAACTGGGTCGATAAGTTTATCAAAGATATTAAACAACGAACAACGTCGAAGGGGCATCAAACGTATAAAATCGATTAGTGTAAAATTGATCTGATACGTAACTAAACACGTATTAGTTTGTATTAGAATTTGTAAAAAGAAGTAAAGTCGTGGGGTCAATAAGACACAGTAAAAAAAGAAAAATTTCATTAAAAGTAAAAAAAAAATCAAAAGACTTATACATAAAAAAATTAATATTTAAATAAATAAAATGAACCTCCGATTAATGAAATGTTATAACACAACCAAAACGGTATGTAGTTGTACTTAGGTGGTGACAATATGTGCACAAGGGGTAGGACTTGGAGGGAGGGCGATGGTGGGGAGACACAGAAAACTAATGGAATGAAGCTAGAGTAAATGAATATCAATCTAACTATAATTGTCAACTTCGTGAATAGAACTTATGTCGAAGTTGGAAAAAGAAACAGGTGTCGGTTATCGTAACTGACTACTATGTGGAAATAGGCCGTATGATTGACGATAGGATTAAACCGTAAAGGTGGGCTGAAGTCAATATGTCCAAATCTGTGATGGATAATTAAATACTAGAATTTTATTGTTACAACGTCAGTACCAACTAAACCTGTTATACTCTATATCTCCGTAAAACCTTACTCATGAAAAAAGATTAAGTCCCAAAAATAAGATATAGAAGACTCCTCCATAAATAAGTATACAAATTAGTTAATATTACGATAGAATAAGACAACTAAAACAAGAACACAAGAAATTATAGTCTCGGAAAAAGTAAATCGCCACAATGTAAAATTTAATTTGAATAAGTCCCCCTTAATCAAAAGTACAGTTTGCTTGAGAAAAAAAAAAATTACAAGAACAAGAGGACGTCAGTCTATGAGACTTATGATTATGGTAAGATAACCTTTTTGAGACACTTACAAATTACCTACGTAAAATGAAGGATATTTGTTTTACCGTACCACAACTAAGTGATTTACCAATGTACGTATATAGGTATTTTTAACTTAAAAATCTTCTTAAAACTAATCTTTACAGTCTCAAGAAAGTTTGACCCTCAAGGAATAAGAGTGAAGCATAAACTGATAACGTAATAACTAAACGTCTTTCAAAAGTGAAAACTGAGTCAAAGTTTCCTACACAGTTGTTTTATTCCGTGAACAATATATAAATAATCTCTTATAAATAATCTCTTAATAGATCGAACGAAAATTACATGATTGTAATTTTGTCTTCTCTTTCTCTTTGTTGTCTCCTGTGTAGTGGTTTAACTCAAAACTGGTTGTAGTTCTGAATTTGTCGCGACCTTTCAGGGCACATTGTCATGTAGACCGCAAAGTTAACCCTTTTCTAGAGTCGGTCGTGAAGACGAGTCCCCGAGGGTGAATATTAAAGTCCTGGGTCTGACTATAGGGGTAGTGACTCCTATAGCTACTAGGTCACCTACAACCTATCGGAGTAGTTCGATACTCGTTTAAAGTCGAGACCAAAGTACAATCACGACAATTAAAACAGGACATTTTGAACCTTACAACGATTCGGACCCCGAATCAACCGGTCTAGGGGAGGTCCCCGAGTTTTTAGAGTTCTAAGTAGGGGATAGAGTAGACACTACGTCGTTCCGAACGTGAGTGTTGTCCGACAGTCCCGTGAGAGTCAGTCCCGTCACAGGTCTGTCCAATCTTCATTCCCGTCTCCGAACGAGACGAAACAGAGAGTTCGGATTTGTTCTGACAGATAAATTAAAGGGAAACAACAACAAGTCAACGAGTCAGTGTAAGTTGAGAAACGTTGGGGTACCTGAAGGTCTGAAGGGACAGGAAGTGGTAGAGGGTATCAAACAAGTTTGAGTACAGGTGACTTAACCACTACGGTAGGTAAAGTAGAAGACAGTAGGGGAAGAGGAGGACGGAAGTTAGAAAGGGTTGTAGTCCCCAGAAACGGTCACTCAACCGAGAAGTGTGGGCCACCGGTTTCATAGCCCCGAAGTCGAAGTTATAGTCACGAAGGTTACTTATAAGTCCCAACTAAAAGAAATCCTAAATTAAAGGGATTGTACCTACTTTATATAAAGGTTGTCTTGTGACGAGTCTCGGTAATCGATAGGGGTCCCTGGATGTTATAGCTGTACTCTTACAGAAGGTTAAAAATTTAAAATAGGATCCTTTTGACTCAGTACAGAGGAAGTTGAGGAAACACGAAAACGAATAAGGAATAAAACGGTTTGTAATTCCTAGGTCAGATGGAGGTTGACAATCTTCCACTAAACACACAACCTTTTCTTCCTTTCATACTTCATAATTATAACGGAATAATTATCTCCTTAATACCAATATTTTTCTCCTAACAAGTAATTTCTGGTTGGGTTATCAAGAGAACGATATGGTAGAAGTCGATTCGACAAAGAGAGTCTATCTTTCGTCTTCATCACACTACCTTACGACACCGACTCAATCATCTCCGGGTACACCGGTACCCTTCAGGTACATGGTCACCTGAATCTAGAGTCTGACCCTACGAACTGAGTCATGAGGAACTATTCTCTGGTCTTAATTGGAACTGATTGAATCTATTCGCCCGAAGGGTCCACGTGATCACCATTTCTCGGACGGACGGTTACGTCCTCTGTATTCTCTACACCAAAACTATGACCCACCCCTTCTAGGGAATACTAATAGGGAATACCAATATGTCACCTTCACTCTTTATCTAAATTCCATGATCTAGACTATCTATCTCACGGACTACTTGATACCTGACTTCAAGTACTGTAACATGTCCTCTGTCCCTAGTTCTGGTAGGGGTACCTTTTCTTTACGTTTATTCGTTTTCCCGACAGACCCCTCCGGAATGTTTGTCGACACTTTTCTTCTCTTCACTTTTCGTATCCTCTTTTCCTTTCTATATTCGTAGACTTACGTCTCAAGGTTTCTTATCGTTCTTCTCTATTCTTTCGGAAGGAGTCACTAGTTACGTTTCTTTATCTCCTTTTGTTGTCTTACCCTTTCTGATCTCTAGAAAAATTCTTTTAAGCTCTATGGTTCCCTTGTAAAGTACGTTTCTACCCGAGCTATTTCCTGTCTTTACCAGACCTGGATTGTCTTCGTCTTCTGTAATTCTTCTTCACCGTTCTTATGTGTCTTCTTGAAGTGCTGGTTCTATTAGTGCTACCACACTAGTGAGTGGATCTCGGTCTGTAGGACCTTACACTTCAGTTCACCCGGAATCTTTCGTAGTGATGTTTGTTTCGATCGCCTCCACTACCGTAAGGTCAACTCGATAAAGTTTAGGACTTTCTACTACGACACTTTTACGACGTGAGTTATAAGGTCGTTTAAACCTTTTAAGTCGTCACCGGTGTCCTGACCTTTTCCAGTCAAAAGTAAGGTTAGGGTTTCTTTCCGTTACGGTTTCTTACGAGGTTGATGACGTGTTAACGTGAGTAGAGTGTATGATCATTTCATTACGAGTTTTAAGAGGTTCGGTCCGAAGTCGTTATGTACTTGGCACTTGAAGGTCTACAAGTTCGACCAAAATCTTTTCCGTCTCCTTGGTCTCTAGTTTAACGCTTGTAGACGACCTAGTACCTTTTTCGTTCTCTCAAGGTCTTTTTGTAAATAAAGACGAAATAACTGATATGGTTTCGGAATCTAATACACCTAGTGTTATTTGACACCTGTTAAGAAGTTCTCTACCCTTATGGTCTGGTGGACTGGACGAGAACTCTTGGGATATACGTCCAGTCCTTCGTTGTCAATCTTGACCTGTACCTTGTTGTTTGACCAAAGTTTATCCTTTTCCTCATGCAGTTCCGACATATAACAGTGGGACGAATAAATTGAAGACACGTCTCATGTAGTACTCTTTGTGACCCGACCTTCTTTGTGTTCGACCTTAGTTCTAATGACCCTCTTTATAGTTATCGGAGTCTATACGTCTACTGTGGTGGGAATCCCGTCTTTCACTTCTCCTTGAGTTTTGGGAGAACTACTTTCACTTTCTCCTCTCGCTTTTTCAACCGACTTATGAGTCGTAAGTCCTTTACCTTTGGTACCGTAGATCAGGGTAGTGAAGTATCCTTTATCTACCCCTTTGTCACCTTTGTCACGGTCTGAAATAAAAAACCCCCAGTTTTTAGTGACGTCTACCACTGGCGTCGGTACTTTTATTTTCTGCGAATAAGGAACCTTCCTTTTAATACTGGTTGGATCTATCGTATAAGTTTTCGTCTCTGTAATGAAACTGTTGTTACCAGGCAGATCAGTTCCGTTACCAAAAAGGTCACCAGTACATACTTACACTCTCAACCTGACACTTTTTTCGACTCGCGACTTCTTAACTACGAAAACTTGACACCACAACCTCTTCCGAGAACTCTCAGGGAACCTGACGTTCCTCTAGGTTGGTCAGGTAAGACTTCCTCTAGTCGGGACCCTAAAGAAACCTTCCTTACTACGATTTCGACTTTGAGGTCATGAAACCGGTGGAGTACGTTTCTCAACTGAGTAACCCTTTCTGAGACTACAACCCTCCCTAACCCCCGTCCTCCTCTTCCCCTACTGTCTCCTACTCTACCAACCTACCGTAGTGGTTGAG